>CM076666.1:20579822-20607868 GCA_038496675.1 Rachycentron canadum
TTTAACATCTACCTTTAGACCGTATGGACCTTTAACATCTACCTTTAGACCCTATGGACCTTTAACATCTACCTTTAGACCGTATGGACCTTTAAATAAAAGTAGAAAGTATTATATTTCCCTCTGAACTACAGCGAATTAGAAGCATAAAGTAGCTTTAGCTGTAAGTAGTTTCTAGTTTCTACTGGGAGTAGGGCTGAAAGAATCAGTTGATTGACTAGAAATGAAAGGGAAACTACATTTTTCAAGTAAAAATATCCAACGTTTCCTGGATCCAGTGTGACAGTAACTTGGTCATTTGTGGGTTTTGGATCGTGGGTCATGCGAAACAAGACATTTGAAGGCATCATCTTGGGCTTTAGGAAATTGTAACAGACATCTTCTGCTATTTTTCAACATTTTACAGGGGAAACAATTAATCGGTTGATCTAGTAGACGACAGGCGTGTTGATCTGCGATGAAAAGAGTCATTATTTGCGGCTCTACACTTGAGGAGACCTACGTGCACCGAGGCAGGGGAAGAACGTTGATGGCAGCAGGGTGGAAATTAGGATTTTGCTCGGTCTGAGGACGTGACGGTGGAAGTCGTGGCAGAGCCAGAGGGTGAACGGCGTCATGTGTTCTTGTGGTGATAGTCATGTGTGCCGCTATTGCAGCTGCAGTGAGGCAACGAAGGGGTGGAGGACCTCCCTGCCTCAGTTATCCTGCGTCTGTGTGTTATTCTGGGTCAGCCATTTCCCTGGAATGTTCTGCCTCTTGCCAAAGAGAAGTCACTACAAAGGAATGCACACATAACACGGCAGAAACAAAAGGATGACTTAAAAAGGCCTGAGAGTGAGGAGACAGGGCCGGTGTCTCTGCGTGTTTGTCTGTGTGTGATTGTGACCCATGTATGTATTGTGTAAGACGCACAGGAAACGTGTGCGTCCTCTCTCCAGCACTTTAAGGTGCATGAATATTCAGAAACAACACCCAGTTATGAAATAGGTGTGTGCAATATGTTGAACCATCTGCCTGAACTCTACACAACGTCCCTGTGAGCATAATTAATTCCATGAGAGGAACATTTTTAGAGACGTGAAGGCAAAGATGGTACTCCCCCCCCCCCCCCATCCCCTCTCTTTAACCTTGCCTCCATCACAAGCAGCAGTGAGATGAAGCGCATTCTTCAATCTAAGAGCACAGTCAGCTTCGCTTTTACTCCCACTGGCTCTCAGTTGTTCCCTCTTTGTCTCCTCCACCACCCCCCCACCTCCTCTCTTCTCCACCCTCCTCCTGTTATTTCTTTCCTCCTGGAGGTCAGGTTGTTGCAGCACTGATGTGGCTGCTCAGCCTCAGAGTCAGTGCAGGGTCAACACTTGAGCCGTGTGCAGCCTCTCAGGTTCAGTGTGGCGGAGGAGTCGGTCCCTCTGTCCTCTGACATTGTGAAATGACTGCAGTACATTGGGACTGTGTGTGTGTGTCTGTGTGTGTCTGCGTGTGTGTGATTGTACTATGCGGCAGGTCGTGGGGGAGGAAGAAGCAAAGGCAGCAGCAGTGTGTGGAGTGTAGAGGTGGAGGAGGAGGAGAGGGGAGGAGGGAGGGAGGAGGGAGGGTGATATGGATAGTGTAGAGAAAAATGAAGAAATGGGAAATCTCAGCACCTGTTTCCAGGGCAACAGAGGTCTGAAAAACACAGGCTGGTTGGACTTTTTTATTTTCCACGCTGCACTGCCCTCTGGCAAGATACTGCAGACACCTCTAATGACTCCAAAACACTCACTGGTCCTGCTGCTACAACACCGCCTGGCTTCAAGTGACACTGACACTGTGCCTCCATGTGTGTGATGCATAACAGTAAATGCAAAAGTTTGGGCACCCCCGGGAAAATTACCCCTGATGAAAAAGAGATTTCAAATGTCACATTTTGGATTTAAAAGCAGAAGTTTGGACACCCAGCACTTTGCTCTACACCAGCCTGTCTCTGGTGGTCCGCGGCCCACATGGGAAATAAACTAAACGAGTTAAAATCTCTAGTTTAATGTGGTGTTTGTCAAACAGTTTGAGAGTGAGCACAAAGCTACTCGTGTTGATTTCAACATTAAATCAACTCGTGTTCAAACACGAACACGTTTGTGAGCTGCCATTTTGAAGCCTCCGGTTTGTCATTTGTCTGTCGGCCATCTTGGTTTTTTTAAAAGCAGAATAAACCATATTTGGAGGAGAAGGTGGAGCTGAGGAGGAGTGAGGGGTGGAGCTGACCTGCTCTGGACTCTGTCCTGATTGTCAGGCAGGTCGCTAGTCTGTCAATCATGGGATAGTCACGTCCATGTGTTGAAGAAGACTTTAAACTAGAGACTGGGACATAAACTCATTTGGAAAACTTTTAGAGCTAATAAATCAAGGGAGAAGTGGGGACATTTTCCCATAGACTTCAATACAATCTGACTGAGTAGAGTTGCCTCCTGATGGTCTTTAGACAGAATGAAGGTTTAAAGCTCTTCAGTGTTGGCTTCACTTTACAGACACTTTACAGTCAACATCCACTTCTACGTACGTCAGAAACGAGCTGACATTAGAGCAGAAAGGTGGCTGAAGCTAACAGTGAGCTAACAGTCAGCTAACAGTTAGCTAACAGTTAGCTAACAGTTAGCTAACAGTTAGCTAACAGTTAGCTGCTCTGGGCCTGAGCTAAATGTCTCCAGTTATCAGCCTGTTAATCACAGCATCACTGAGGCTGAAGACCAGGTCAGTTAAAGAGAATCAGCTGAAACCTTCGACACAACAGGAAGTGATAAGTTTTACTGTGATGTTGTCACCGTGACCGAGGCTTGTGCGTTCGATGACATCTGGACAGCGATTCGGTACGTGTCACACAAAGAGCACCACTTGTTGTCTTACAGCATGTCATCATGGCAAATAGACAGAGTGGATAGGACTTTGTCTCTTATTTTAAAATCCTGCTTCAAATATTCTCTGTATATTTTTTGCTAATTGATGATATTGATGTGCTTTTGCTGCATCAAAATCAATGCATTTCACTATAATATTTTACTTTATTGTAATTTTATGACAATGAAAATGGACTTTTAATTACACTGTATCTGAGGGACAGGAGTAGCTATAAACTCTCAGTGCAACTCATTATTTTTTACATCTTATACTGGCTCTGTGTCAAAATGCATTGTCAGAAACTGCTCTTTTTTTTTTTTTACGTCGACAGGTACTGAAACCTCACGGTTCACGTTTTAAACTCTCGGTCAAGGTGTGCACCATCTCTAGTTGCGTTGCATCCCACTGATTTCCAGTGACGTTCAGGTCAGGCTCTAAAAAAACTCCAGCTTGCGTTTCTAATTTTGAGATCTGCTTTTGGATCGTGGTCGTGTCGTAGAACCCAACAACGCTCTCCGTCCTCCGACTTGATGCTGTGTTTGCAGCCTGCGTTTATGATGTCTGCAAAGGAGGAGGGGGGTCAGTGGGGCGCCCAAACCTTTTGTATAAGCCACAAACACTGCTTCATTTTATTCTGTTTTAAAGTAACTGTGACAGTAGATGAGTGTTATTTTGCTGCAGGAGTTGCGTGAATGTGAATCATCTCCGATGGGGTTTTCGTCGACCCAAGCTGCATGTGCAGGTGCATGATTTTGCCATGAGTGGAAATCACATACCATGTTGCATGATGCATGGGTCATACACACGTGATCATTCACAGGTGATGTCATTGTCGATCCCCCTCTCTCTCTCTCTCTCTCTCTCTCTCTCTCCTCTGAAATGATCTGCTGCTCTGGTCTGCAGTCAGTCAGTCAGTCAGTCATCCAGCCGCCTGCTGCCCTGCAGGAGGAGGGACAGGAGGATGCCTTTCTCAGTGGGAGACATTAGCCCTGTGATCTCATGAATATATTACTCATTGTGCAATGAGGGAGGTGTAGTGAGGTGCCAGGTTGTGGCCTGCCCAAGCACAGACTGCAACCAGCTCTCTGTAATTAACTCGCCTGGTTTTGCTAGTTAACCTTTTAGTTCGTTAAATTATTAAATACGCATCGAGAGTTTTCAATAAATGAGCCTACAAGTGTGACTTGTCAACTCGTGTACTGACTCCCTGTTTGCCTGTTTGCGGACAGAAAACGAGCGAAAAGCCAACATTAACAGCCCAACGCTCGGTCACACGGTCATCAAGCAGCTTCTCGTTAGCCCGACTGCGACACTGCTAGCCGGCTAATGTCGCTTAGCTAACGTTACCGTCTCCAGTCGAGCGGCTCCACCGTCTGGCAGCGGGGGAAGGTAAGCTATCCGCCGACAAGCTGTGCTCCATGTGGAGCCTCTTCGGTCGAATAACGAGCTACTTTGAGTCCGTGTAGCGTTCGCTCGGTTTACGTTACACGACCTCAACGCGGGCTAAGTAGCCGTCGGAGGCTAACGGCGCCCGCGGCGGCGCGGCAGCGGCGGCGGCAGCGGCGGCGGGTTAAAGCCTCCGCGGCTCCGTTTCCAGCCCCTTTTACCGGGCTCCGAGACTGGAAACCTCACGCTGTCAGGCTGCGGTACCGACACACCAAACCCCCAATGAAACGGGACTTTTTTTATTTTTATTATTATTTTTTTTTTTATAAATCTTTTTCCTTTTTATTATTATCATTATTATTACAACAACTTCCCAATTTGTCTTCGCTTTTAACCGCGAACCCGCAGCCGGAGCGTTTCTGCGGTTATTGAGCAGCTGAGGCAGGTAAGTGAAACAAAACATCTGATATTCGCATTTTTAGAGACACACACACACTGACACACACACACTGACACACACACACACTGACACACACACACTGACACACACTGACTGACACACACACACAGACACACACTGACTGACACACACACACTGACACACACACACACTGACACACACACACTGACACACACTGACTGACACACACACACAGACACACACTGACTGACACACACACACTGACACACACACACACTGACACACACACACTGACACACACTGACTGACACACACACACAGACACACACTGACTGACACACACACTGACACACACTCTGCTGAAATGCTTTGTTCTGATCTGTAAATGTGAGCAGCGTGTTTTGTTTGTGTTGGTGCAGCTGGAGGAGGAAGCGGCGCAGGTACCGCCTGAGCTGATCACTTATTAATCAGCAGATCAATAATCACACCGCGGAGGGAATTCAGTCCGTGTCGGACACTGCGCGTCCCAGCCCCACAGCAGCTGTTGGACCGTGCGGGGCTTGTTTGCGGTGCGTTGCGGTGTGTTTCTGAGGTGCCGAGGGTCGCCAGTGCCCGTTTTTCCCCCTCTGGCCGTGACTTCCTGAACATATCATGGGCACAATAACATGTTGTTGGTCTGGAGCCAGGCTCAGGCAGTGAGGGCCAGTGTTTACAGGAGCTCTCCGGGTAATAAATGTTGCTTAACCAGGCTGAAAACTGCAGAATCGAGTGAAGGGCTGTGTTGAAGCTGCTGCAGCTGTTTGGAGCCTCCAGATGTGTTTTTAGGGGTTTTTTTTGGTTGTGTGCACCTTTTTGTATTTTATCTATAACTCCACACTCAAAGGGGCTGCAGACATATTTTATATCTGTTATATTTTCATGATTGTTTTCTCATTTAGCCTTTAAACAGTTGTTTGGCCCAAAACCTGAAGATTTTTAATTAGATGCAAATCTCACACACAGACACTAAACCTCTCTGTCTGCAATGCAAATTACAATTTACACACAGTTTAATTTAACTTAAATTTCAAATGTTGCCTTTTTTTAATTTTGTTTATCATGAACCTAAAAACAAATGTGTGACATTTGCAGAAGTTGGGACACTTTACTGACTCATCCATCGTCTTTACTGTTTTGGCTGGAGCCACTGACTCAGCAGTGATATACATCAAATGACAAACAACATACTCATTGTATTAAGGCCAAATGTCAACCCACAGTGACGTCACCCATCGGTTTATGAGCTGCTGTTTTTAAGACTCCGGTTTGTAACTTGTCTGTCGGCCATCTTGGTTTTTTGAAACCAGAATAAACCATATTTGGAGGCGAAGTTGGAGCTGAGGAGGAGTGAGGGGTGATAAATCAAGTGAGAGGTAGGGGCATTTTCCCATAGGCTTCAATACACTCTGACTTCTATTTACAACCAGTGGAGTCGCCCCCTGATGGTCATTAGGTCGATAGATTAAGGCTTAGACATCAGGACTGTCCATGTCTTTAAAGTAGAGAAACAGTGTCTGTAACCAGTCCAACGCTGGGTTGCACCTTCATGATATTAAATTCATTAAAAAAAGGAAGGAAAAAAAAACACGAGAAGCTGAAACCAGAGATTTGTGAATTGAAAAATGGTCGAATCCTAAATTAATGTCTTTTTTTTTAAGGTCACAGTTGATTTACTGTAAAACTGTAATTTGATTTAAAACTGTCTGAAACGATTCGTCGATCCTCAGAACAGTTTCCGATCAATCCACTAATCACCGAAGGATATTGTCGGAGCAGTGACTGAGGGCGACTTGTTGGAGTTTTTGGACATTTTCATTGATCCAAACCAGGCATCTGCAGTACACAACACGTGTTAGATCGCTGTGCACTTAGTCATCCATTATCTTTAATTCAGGTGTCTTTTGTTGGTGTGGAGACGAGCCTTAATTCTGTGGAGTAATAGTATCTTGTTGTGAGCCAACACGGTGACTGCTGCTCTTCTTCTTTGTATTAATTGGTAATCTCCCAGGTCCCATTGAGACTCTTGAAACACAGGTGTGCCGCAGGTTGCCAGTTTAACTTGTATTGAAAGTTATCAGGCGCTGGCCTTGTTCGCTCAATTGCTTATTCAAATTTCCAGACAGCGGCACGAATAGATGTCTGTAGTCAACCACTTATCAAATCATTTCCATTAGTGGTGAATGTCAAGAGGTTTATTCTTCCTTTAACATGGAGAAGGAAGTGTTTTCCTAACTTCTGTGTCACAGAGGCTCCTTTAAGAAAAGTCTCCGCTGCCATATTAAAGTTATAATGTCATTTTTCCACATTGAAATGTCTAAAAATAATGACAAGACCGATGTTATATATGTTGTTGTTCAAGTTTCAACCCACCCATTGTTTTGTGAATTGCTGTTTTGAAGCCTCCGGTTTGTAATTTGGCTGTCGGCCATCTTGGTTTACGGTCTATTTCCCTCTGAATGGACCATCGTTTAAAAAATGAACATCATGTTGTATTGAAGACTTGAAACTAGAGACTGAGACCATAAACTCATTAGGAAAACGTTTACTGAGCTAATAAATCAAGGAGAAGTAGGGACATTTTCCCACAGACTTCAATACATTACAGCATCGGCTTCACTTTTCAGACCTGGAGTCTATGGTTGTGTTGTACATGTTGCTGAGTTGTGTTCTCACTTTATGTTAACGCTCCGTTTCATTGGTCGCCCGTCAATGATGTCACATCCTCTCTGCCTGCCAGAAACTCAAATTTAACTTTTATCAGGTTTTTCCTTATTTTAAATATACAACTGTGTATTTTAACCTAATTAAGGATCTTAAATTATCAGAGAAACAATGTTGGTGAATCAATGATTTTTAACATGAAATGTAGTAAATATTAAGTTTATTTTCATTATCAAATTAATGTACCATTTACTTTCTCTAATAATTGTTTGGATCTATTAAATGTCTGTTCAACTCAATGTCAGATTTTTTTTTTTTTAAAGCGGAAAATATTCACATTTGGCGTAAGTGACTAATTATTTAATCATCACTGCAGCTAACAATTTATTTCCATCAATGATTAGTTATCTGATTGTTTTCTTGATTATACACACATTGACCAATAAAATGTCACAAGTTGCGTGATGTTTAAAAACCGGAGAAATTAAATTTAAGGAGCAAATCAACTAAGACTCAAAGTTATGAGGCTTGAAGTAATAAATTGAATGAATTTATGATCAAAATTATTTCTGATTACATCTGTTGGCTCTGTCTCATAAAACACAAACACTTTTTTTTTTTTTTTTTTGGCACATTTTTCCCGATTATATTCAGATTTTTATGGATAAAATCCAGTAACTGTGAAAATAATTTGTAGATGAATTAAGGATAAAATGACTGTTATTTGCAGCCCGACAGTAAATGTGTTACAAACTTGCCACAGGATTAAAGCACGAGCTCCTGAGTCAGTCTGAATAAACAAAGATTCAAAAATCAGAACCATCATGTAGGAGAGAGAGAGAACCTGTCAGGTAAATTATTTAAAGGAGTCTTTTATTTGTTGAAATAACAGAGGGTGTGTTTAATTATCTTTGCTGACGAGCTGCCAACGTCTCGTCCTCTTCAGCTCCTCATACATACTTTAACACTGGCAGCTGTTACTTTTGAATTATATTGATGACCAGTCTCATTCAATTTGATTTGTATCTCTGTGGCCTCAGATAAAATCAGCTGCTTGAAACTAGTAAAGAGACATTAGAGAATGTTTGTATTTGTGATATTTACAGGTTTTGATCGTGAAATAGGAACTGAGCCGGAGGGGCAGAGGGTCAGGTGAGGGTCGATCGAGCTGTCCAGGGGTGAGAGGGAGAGGGCAGGAAGAGAACAGGCAGCCCTGGGAAGTGACGAAGAGGAGGAGGGAGCTGTGAGGAAGAGGAGCTGAGGTCAGAGGAGGCAAAGAGACCGAGAGAGAACAGTGTGTCTCAATCATTCCTCTGCAGGTACAGACTGTGCTGCAACATCTGATACAGACAGACATCTTACATGCCCCCCCCCAACACCACCTCCTCCTCCTCCCCCCTCCCCTTTTGTGTGGTTTGGCTGCTCAGCTGTGATGGAAGTTACAAGGTGCTGTTTGTAGGTTGACGCTGCCTTTTGATAGGAGGAAACGCAGGTATTGCAGTCATGTGATCTTAGCGACGACCCCCCCCCAAACCCCTTTACACCATGCTCCCCTCCTTTCATACAAGATGCAGGGTGTCTGACCCAAATCTGCAAAGTGCAACAAAAAAAAAAGGAAACCAGAGAGAGATGGAACAAGGGGGAGGGGGATGCTGAAGAAAGGCTCTGATGCTGGAAAATTAGCATGTCAGTTGGCAACCATCAGATAAAGAAAATCATTAGTGGGAGGTGGGAGGAGAGGAGCAGCAGCAGCAGCAGCGATCAGGAAATAAGAGAAAACGTGGTGTGGAAGGAGGGAAAGTGGCAAATAAAAATGGAGGAGCGAGATGAAGTAATGTGCGTTCGCGAGCAGTTGATGGTACGTCGGCGTGCTGAGAGGAGACGCTGCCTCTTCACATCTCTGTTCTCTTAAATTCCTTTTGAAATCAGAAGGCTAAATTTAGCTCCCACCCCCCCTCCACTCCTCTGAGAGGTATCAGAGCTACAGCCGTCAGTGATAGGCTAACATTTTGATGTGCACAGTCCACACACACACAGATTAAAGTGAGTGTCTGAGTGGGAGGGCCCTGTCTTTGTGCGCACAGTGTGGGCCACAGTGATGATAAATTGTTGCTGTGCAGCAAATGAGCTTTGAGTAATATTGTCTTTTTTCACGTTTCTCTGTTTCATATTTCTCTCTCGCTCTCTCAGAGCTGCCTCTTCAGGACAGTGGGGGCTCTCGAATGATCCCCCGTTCGTCCGATGAACCCCCTCAACTCCATGAAACCCTCCCTGCCTCCCACTCCACAAAGGTACACACACACACACACACATATATATATAATATATATATATATATGACCAACTGTGGTGACATTAAGCTCAGTGTCCTCAGGTGAACCATGTGACACCTACCCAGCTGTGCAGTTATTGTGGTTTTGTTTTGGACCCCACGGCCCCCCTCTCTCTTTGTGTGATGTGGTTTCACTGAGTCTAAGTAGGAAGATTAGAAACTGAGTCATAATGAAGCAGTTTGGGGGAGAAGACGCTTCCAACCATCAGGTCTTCAGAGCCTCGTTCTCCTGATGCTCTGAGCTGTTTGTTTCTCCTTCAACTAGAGAATCAGCTCTTTCTAACAAGCCCTGATTTGTCCTGTGTGACACTGACTTCAGTGATAAACTCCTGAAGGAAGTTAGTTCAGATCTGGATCAGTCTGAGCCTTTGACTGGAGCATTGCTGCTTTACTTCTGTGTGTTTATCCATCCATTCTCATCCTCCATCTTTGATAGTGACGTGTAGAGTCACGTCTGAGTGAGTTTATTGTAGTGACGGAATAAAGACAGAGAGACATGGACAATAAGATATTTAGAACATTAGAGGCTTTGGAGCTGATTTTTCATCATTACTGCTCCAAAGAATGAGCAGAACTCAGATCAGATAAAGAGAGAAACTTCAAATCAGCTCTAGAACAACACAAACATGAAAGTCAGTTATTGAATTCCATCAAACGGGCTCAGTCGGCTTCAGATCCTCATTTACAAACCACTGTTTAGACAATCGACTGCTGAGTGTTCCCCATTCAGCCTCCGGAAGCGTCTTCATTAGGTTTACTCCGGCCAAGACCGTCTGTGCGGCTGCACTCAATTGCCTTTAATTGAGTGCAGCCGCACAGACGGTCGACCGCTGTTTCCCTCCAGAAAACCACGAAGCCAACCCTCGCTGACACGACGAGCAGAGGCCGAAAAACAAACCAGTAGTTAAATCTAGTTTATCTGAATTAATGTCGTCTCAAGGTTGTGATTTTTGTATAGAAATTGTGAATGACATTAAAATATTAAAAGAAAGATGGTGATTTCGGCCTCAGTGAGCGTGAATATAATGTGGTATGACAGTAAAATGCAGTGGTAGCTTCCTGTTGAGGAAATGGTTTCGAAGGAGGAAGTGCAAACTAACCTCAGCTGTCAGATTAATAACACATGTCCAGGTTAATCTTTAGCTCGCAGGTAAATGATGAATAGACGACCTTGTGCTCAACAGTGTGTCCACAGAACAAATGGGCTCTAATAACTCTTTGTTTTTGGTGAGTGAATAATTCAGCCCGGCGACGTTGTGATGTCTGAATGAACTCTCTCTATAACCTTCCTCACCATCACAGTAACTCTGCTTTTGTATCCTCCTGCAGCAGCGACAGCCCCTTCCTAAATGATCCAGTCTCCTGGCAACCAGGCACCAATCAGCACTCAGGATCTCTCTCTGTAGTAACCACAGTGTGGGGCGTGACCAATCCCACACACAGCCAGGTAACACATGACTCAATACACTGGGACTTTTTTTTTTCTCCTCCTGTTTCTGCACAAACAACAGAAGCCGAGGAAAAGCTGCATTCATTCTATTGTACAGTTGTATTTAATGTTTTGTATAATATGAAATCAAGGCCCATGATGTTTGTAAAGCTGTGTCTCTTTATCATAAATGTATAAATGATATTTTTGTAAAATCCCAAGGCCGCATTAACCATTTGGGCAACAGTGAGGGCACAGGCAACATATCTGGTTAAGATCTCAGTGTCTCTTAATGTGAACCTGCATGTAAATGTGAAAATACACATCAGTTAAATACACATCTCATTATTTCAGATTGTACTGGATTCCCTCAGTGGTAGCTCTATAAAAATGCTCTTTCATATAATTTAGGAGAAAAGGTCCTTTACTTTTTAGTATTTCTGTCTTTGTCTTGTTTCTGGACTGTGGAGTCTCTGTACAAATGATTATTAATTTTTATATTATATTATCATGGGGCATTTGAATGTTGGACCACAGAGACGTGTTATTACATCCATCCATTATCTTTACTCCTTATCCATCAGGGTGAGGTGCCAACATGTAGAGAGAAACAGTGACCAACCATTCAGAGGAAAGTCAGTCACCAATTAACCGATTAACCTAACGAAGCCTGGGGGGAACCTTGAGAGGAGAACAGGCCTAAAGACCCCATGCAGCTGATCCTGCAGCTACACTCATCTTGACTGAGCTTTAGTGTCTTTCAGCTTATTGTTTATCTGTGTTTCAGAGAAACAGCTGTAAAAAGACACTAAAGTCGGTGCGTTTGTGGGTTTTTAAAATATGCTTTAAAAGAGGTAATTGACTTTTCTGGAAAACTGGTTTAGCAAACGGTAAAAAGCAGCATGAAGCTGGCTGACGGTGTCAGGGCGGTCACGTTTTCGTATCTTACTCCAGTCTCTTCAAACTCAGGAGAATTGGACAATGTTGTAGCTGAAGTTACAGACGGATGTGACGCGCATCATATCATCGCGCTGAAAAATGGGCGAAAATTAGTGTGTCCACTCAGGTGTCGTGTTTCTGTCACGGCTGCTTCCTGGAGTCACTAACCACAGGACATAGTAACATAGTGGAGTGTTTAGCAGCTAAAGAGCCAGATTTTTCCCTGAGGTGGAGGTGGAGACCAAACACAGAGATAAGAGAGCGAACACTGGAGCAACTGAACCAAACAAGTTCACAACTTCAACTTAAGATTTGATGATACCCCAGTGTTGTGTTCACATCCTATTTCTGTGAGTCTTTATCTGGTTTTCTAAAGCAGTGATGTCTCTTTAAAAGTTTATTACATTTGTCATTAGTATTGAGTCTAAATTTAACTTTGACTGTGACTCCCACCACATTCTCTCATTGACATTCACTTATCCTTGATATGACTGTGATGACACCTCTCTTCCCTTGTTTTCCATGTCTGTAGGTGTTCGGTGCACCCATGGGTCCAGGTGAGAGCTCTGGCAGTCACATGATGCCTGGCAGCAGCCCCGGTATGGGTCCTGGTATGAGCTCCCAGTTCATTGGCCAGCAGTCGTACGGCGACGCTGTGTCCAAAGGTTACGGACATCCCGTCATGTACGGACGTCCCAGCGCTGCCTACAACCCCCCCTCAGCCTACGGTGGAAGGTAAACCTGATGGTTTTCTGTTCTCTGAATGTCACCCGTGTTTCACCCTCAGCACATGAAGTTTAGCTGAAACTTGATTTAGATTGATGGTTATTCAGATGTTTCTCATGGACAGAGCAGCGTGGCGTCAGCTGCTGTGTTAAGAAACACTAACTGACCGTGAACTGTTTGTTCGACTGAGATGAGACCCCAAAGACCGCAACTAAAGAAACCACAGAGCAGCTTCTCCAGAAGAGAGCGAATGGAAAATGTGTTCATGCCTCACATCAGCACAACAAGCTCCATGTTTCACTGACAGTCAGTGATGTTATGATAACACACAGGGAGATTCCAGTATCTTCAGCCTTCACCATTTCCTGTAAGTGTGACCCATTTTTCACTGGAGACTCAAGGAAACAAGGACTCAGAGAAAACCTTGTGTGTCAGGTCAAACAGAGAAGCAGCTCCGCAGTTTGGAGAATCATCCAGCAGCAGGGCTGTTACACAACCTCCAAGTCCCCGGCCACAGCAGCCAGGAACCCAGGCCTTCAGCCTTTCTGTGCGGCGTTTGTTCGTGGGTTCATGGTAACTGTGGTGCTGCAACATAAATGACAGCTAGTAACAGTAATAGTTTGTAAAACTCTGTAAAGTCACAAGTCTGTTATCGCTCTGCTGCTGCTGTGGGACTCTGCATCGCCGTAAGTCAGCGTGGCTACTCTCACCCACGGCTCTGACTCATGCTCGTGACGAAATGCCACACGCTGGGTTCATCAAGTTCACTGCTCGCTCACCGTCCTCCCTCCCCCCTCCCTCCCTCCCTCTTCTTCCTCTCTCCCCCCTGCAGTTACTCTGGTAACAGTGGAGGTGCTGCACTGGGCGTCCGTCCTCCCTCAGACTTCACTCAGGCCGCTGCCGCCGCCGTTGCCGCCGCCGCTGCCACAGCGACTGCCACTGCTACAGCAACTGTTGCAGCAATACAGGAAAAGCAGAACCAGGAGCTGAGCTATGGACAGGTAACCATGAGACACACCTGAGGGGGAAGCTGCACAACTACAAGAAACTGACATTTATATTATAATCAGAATTAAATTCACTCCTTTATTTCACATTAAATATTGAATTTAAACATTTCATGTGTAGATTTGACTCCTTATTTAAATTTGAGCACTAAGATGATTTTTTATTTTTATCCTGTATTTTTCTAGATAAGACTGAACTCTGTCTGTGTCCTTCAAGCTGATTAGAAATACTTTTATTTTGAAGAGTTATGCAGGTTTCCCAGGTAAAGGTGAGGTTAGGGTTAAAATAAACAGTTGCACAACACCCTTAAGTCTTATCCTTAAAGTGTCCTTAAAAGACCTGAAGATTTTCCTTAAAGTCTGAGTTAAAGTTAAGGTTAAAATAAACAGTTGCACAACACCCTTAAGTCTTGAAGTTTGACCAAAGTAAGGGAACCTTAATGTCCCTCTGTCTTAACTGCATCACAACTGAGTCTAAGGTGATAAATGAAGAAAACAAACTCATCCCAAGACCAGGAGAAACCCTTAATGACGAGGAACTGTTGATGATTTGTCCGACGGTTAGTTGGATGTTTCCGCAGCGTGATGATGCTCCGTGGTTTTATGTCACATGATCGTCCTGGTCAGGTGCAGTGAAGCTGGTTGATGTCAGATGAGTTTTGACCCATCTGTGGCGCCGATCCCGTCCAAACCTCACGGGGATGAGATCGAGGCACATTTCTTTAATGTCACCAGCTTCCAAGTGTTAATGGCAGCAGATCAGTGTCACCATGGAAACAGCAGAATTTTACTGCTGTAAATTCTCTGTCACTGCTGCAAATACCTCAACTTTATTTACCTTAAACTGTAAGAGACTCCACACAACACCCTTAAGTAACTCCCTCAGCTAAGAGGAAAATAACCTTGTGCAGTACATACATGTCTTAAGTAGAAAAGTTGAGGGGTTTTATGCAACAGGCCTGAGCTGTGGCCTGTGTGGTCACTGGGTTGTGGGGCTGTTGGGGGGGTGAAGTCTGCTGACACAGACTTTGACACGTTTCTTATTAACTGCAGACACATCACATAATTTGACGTTGCTCTCGTGTGCCAGACTATTTACTCTACTCACTTGTTATTTACATAAAGGGAGTTGGAGAAGAAGCTCAGTAAACACTGGCATCTTTTCTGTTGGTTCTTATTAAAGAGTAACAGGCAGCTCGACACCATGTTTTTCAGAGAACATGTTTGTTTTCTGCCTATTTACTCTGCAGCCTCCTGCTTTGCATAAACCAGCTCTACACTACATGTAAACTCCTTTTCTTACAGTCACTGTTGGCGTTTGTTCAACTCTTTGCTCAGTGTTTGCACTCTGCCCCCCCGCCCCACCACCACCACCTCCACCACCACCCCTGTACTCTGTGAACTGTCTGTGGTGTGTAAAGCACCAAGTGAGCTTTGTTTTTACCCCCGCTGTCGTACTTCCCTTTCCCTCCCAGATGGGTGGAGCATCCTCTTACAGCACCCAGTTCCTGTCTCATTCGGGCCCCCGCGGCCCCCCAGGGATGAACCCAGGCGGGATGGTCCCTTCCAGGCCCGGGCCTCCACCCTCCACAGGGGGCCTGTATCCCTCTCATCCTGGGCAGACGCAGAAGATGGCCCCGCACGGGGGCTATCCCGGTGGACAGCAAGGTCTCAAACGGCCTTTCCATTCAGAGGTCAGTGAGGGAAGGGGGGGGGTGTGTGTGCGAGGTCAGTGAGGGAGGGGTGATGACGCCTGTGTGTGTTTTCTCACGTACCAAGTGCTGCTCGCCAACACAGTTTTGTGTGTTGTGTGTTTTCAAGTCCAAGTCTAAAATCTGAGCATTAAAACCTTCAGGACCTGAAAGCCGAATGCTGAGGGCACATGACCACGTGGGTGCATGTTCAAACATAACAGTGAAACGAAGGACAAAGTATCGTAATGGTGGATTAAAAGCAACAACTTCTCCCGTCTGTGTTGTTCTCAGGGTTTTCCGGTGCAGCAGTACGGCTCTGGGGGGATGTCGGGGTACCCCAACCAGCCTCTGCAGTACCCCGCCGGACCTCAGCAGAGATGTGCCCCCTCACCCTCGTACCCCTCCAGCCGGATGCCTCTCATGGGACAGTACCCTCCTGGATCTCACAACCCAGCACAGTTCCCCCCTGGAGGAGGCCAGCCCAATCCTCCACAGTACTATAAAGTAATCACTTCCTCCGCCTTACAAATTAAGAGCCTGACCAACAATGATATTGATCCTGAGTGTTTGAAAATTCTGATGGAAAATTGTGACTTTTATTATTTAGAAAAAAAAAAAAGGAAAACTGTGACATAATCAAGGCATCAAATGTTTCTACTGAATGTTGTTAAAGAATTAGATCTCATTCCTACTCTAGTGTTGAACTTCAGGCTCCAGTTGAACAGATCATTTGCTGAGTGTCATGTTTCCTGTCTGTTGTGCAGACAGAGCCTTTCAATGGTCAGGGCAACCTGCCATCAGGAGGAGCAGGAGGATACAATGCCTTCACACAGGCTGCAGTGAACGGGGTAAGTCCAGCATGAGCCCGTCCAGTGAGTCCCTCAGGCTTTTCTGTTTTTCCATTCCTTTGTATTTTTCCTTATAAAGTTGTCATTTTTTTAAAATGTCTCCACATATTCAGAATCAGCTCAACCTCAGTAAAGACTGTTCACTGTATTAGATAACAAAAACGCTGTGAACCATAATAACCAAAGAAAATCTCAACACAGGAAGTTACACCAAGTTTGTGTTGTTCTAGAGCTGATCTGAAGTTTCTCTCTTTATCTGATCTGATGAGTTCTGCTCATTCTTTGGAGCAGTAATGATGAAAAATCAATCAAAACAATTAATATCTAAATCTGGATTCTTACCAAGTTCTAAAAACTCATTCTCATCATTGTATCTCAGCCAAGTCGGGGCGGAGTGATGCCTGGGTATCCCAGCTCTCCGATGGGAGGGAATCCCACCCCTCCGATGACGCCCGGCACCTCCATACCCCCCTACCTATCCCCAAGCCAGGACACCAAACCCCCCTACCTTCCACCAGACACCAAACCCAACATCAGCACCCAGCAGCCCTCCACAGGTGAGACTCCACCCTTCAGTGAGCACTTCATGAACAAAAAAACAGAAAAGATAACACCTCTGTTTTCCTTTTGAAGGTAACCCGAGTGACGACCTGCGTCTGACCTTCCCGGTACGAGACGGTGTTGTGTTGGAGCCGTTCAGACTCGAGCACAACCTGGCTGTCAGTAACCACGCCTTCCAGCTCAGAGACTCTGTCTATAAAACACTCATGCTGAGGTAGGAAGACACACACTGAGCTGTGTCTAATAACTATTATATTATACACATCAGACATTTAAAGCTCCATACGGTCTAAAGGTAGATGTTAAAGGTCCATACGGTCTAAAGGTAGATGTTAAAGGTCCATACAGTCTAAAGGTAGATGTTAAAGGTCCATACAACTATATTTTTCTTGAATCACTCAGAAAACAGCCGATCAGAGGAAGGGATCAGATCCTCTCCTCGCTGCTGTTTTACTTTGGCTGTAAATAAGTAAAATGCCCCATAAAGTTATAACTGTTTCACATAGACAATAAAACAGTGATTTTTGAACTTGTATTGATGGAAAAAATCACTATTAGGACAAAACGAGCACATCTATCCATTATCTACACTCTTATCTGTGTGGGTTATGAGGATGAACCTGAAGTCTCTGAGCTGTGACGTCCCTCTGTCATTAAGAAGCTCCTGAAGTCTCATCTCCTCAGAGAAACCTCTGACAGGTCGAACTGGCTCTGGTCTGATTTAATAGACGTAGAACCTGATACTGACACAGACCTTCTGCTGCTCTGAAGCTCATTGTACGTGGATAAAAAGCCTCTGACACATGAGTAAATGTAAGTCATTGGCTTTGAACAGGAGGTCTATAAACAAACCCCACACCTATGCAAGTACTCGTGTTTTCCTTTTATTGCAGATTTATCTTTCCACTTAAGATACTTAAAGCACCAGGATCTATTTCTCCTCACACCTTAACTTTCAGGACATGAAGGAAGTCGGCAACACTTTAATAACAGGATGTTCCTTTAATCAGTGATGTACCGTCCCTCTGTTCTTGTATTTAAACCAGGATGTTTGAGGTGAATCACAGAATTCTCCGTAAAATTTCTGCCTTATCATTTCTCTGAATTTCTACTTGTTGATGAATCACAGGGTTGAAACAGTAGAACACAGTCGAGTCTCTGAGGTGAAGCTTAGCAGTCCAGATGTTTTCCCCCTCTGCACTGTGGTGTGACCTCGGAGCAGCCGACCTCGCTCCGTTTCCCTTCCTGAGTAATTTAAAACACCAGATGAGGAAAAACAAATGAGGAATGTTTGATAACCCCACCCTGTCGTCCCCCCTGACCATGGTGCTGTGTCTCCCCCTGCAGGCCTGATCTGGAGCTGCAGTTTAAGTGTTACCACCACGAGGACAGACAGATGAACACCAACTGGCCGGCCTCTGTACAAGTAAGTCTGTGTCAATGCTGCCTCTTAACCCTTTTAGAGCCACATTAAGGCTTTTCTTTTTATTTCCTTATAAAGTTGTCATTTTTTAAAAATGTCCCCAAGTCTCCTCATCTTCAGAATCAGCTCAATCTCAGCTCATTATATATGTGACTCATAAAGACATAAAGATAGTAGCTCAGAAAACAAGAGGAAACTAAAAACACAGTGAATTTCTCCTTATTTTCTAGATAAAAACACTGTAAACCAGAATAAGAGAAGAAACTTCAACACAGGAAGTTCCACACATGTGTTTGTGTTGTTCTAGAGCTGATTTGAAGTTTCTCTCTTTATCTGATCTGAGTTCTGCTCATTCTTTGGAGCAGTAATGATGAAAAATCAGCTCCAAAGCCTCTAATGCTCTAAATATCTTATTGTCCATGTCTCTCTGTCTTTATTCTGTCACTACAATAAACTCAGAGCAACTTGTGAGAAGCGGGGTGTTTTTAGTCTGGGTCACTACAGATACTGATTATTATTATCTGATTATATTATTATGATTATTACTAATCCAGAAGGTTGATAACTGATATTTAGAAACAATTTCCTTTTCATCATCAATAGATGTTTCTGTAGTTCAAGGAGAAAAAAACAGCTCAGACTCCTCACAGAGCAATAAGGGAGTTAAAACCTGATCTTTGGACGTGTATAAACTTCTGAGGGCTTAATGGAGTGGCATTTACAGGTGTGTTAGGATGTGGATCATCATCATCATCATCATCATCTTCTTATTTAATTCTGTCCCTGTTTTTCCTTTAACATCAGGTGAGTGTCAACGCCACTCCGTTGTCCATCGAAAGAGGGGACAACAAAACCTCCCACAAGCCCCTGTACCTAAAGCAAGTGTGTCAGCCGGGACGTAACACTGTACAGATCACAGTGACCGCCTGCTGTTGTGTACGTCGCCTTCGAGTGACACGTTCCCGTCTCCGCGGTTTGTGTAGGGTTATTATAATTAATGTATGTCCTTTGTCTCCCCCTCCTCCCAGTCCCACCTGTTTGTGTTACAGCTGGTCCACAGGCCGTCCGTCCGGTCCGTCCTGCAGGGTTTGATGAAGAAGAGACTGTTGCCGGCCGAACACTGCATCACTAAGAGTGAGTTCATGTTTATTTTGGAGCCCGACTGAAGCTTCTGGTTCTTAGTTTAAACCCCTGACAAGACACAGAAGAGCCTGAGCAACTGATATGGGGAAGAGCTTGACATTCATATATAAAAATGTAGACGTGCTGGGTTACATGACAGGATCAGGGTTTATGTTCTTTAGCTTTTCAACTCAACATCAACCACCCACAATCCTCTCTGCCACCTCGGCACAGCGGTAACGAAACAGATATGTTTCCGTCTTCTTGTCTTTGTTTCAGTAAAGAGAAACTTCAGCAGTGGGACCATTCCTGGGACCCCCGGTCTGAACGGCGAGGACGGCGTGGAGCAGACGGCCATCAAAGTTTCTCTCAAATGCCCGATCACGTTCAGACGAATCCAGCTGCCGGCCAGAGGTCATGACTGCAGACACATACAGGTGAGGACACACACACACACAGCACTCACCTCCACATGCACACACCAGTGGTCTCATGAGGTCGTCTGTGTGTTGTAGTGCTTTGACCTGGAGTCGTATCTGCAGCTGAACTGTGAAAGAGGAACCTGGAGATGTCCGGTGTGCAAGTAGGTTCCCTAACGCAGATTTATTGAACCTTTCAGAATCAAATCCAAGTCTCTTTAACCAGCTGATCTCATCCACAGTAAAACAGCTTTGCTGGAGGGGCTGGAGGTCGACCAGTACATGCTGGGCATTCTTGTCTACATCCAGAAGTAAGTGTTGATATGTGAGTTTCCTGTAAACGAGACGTCATCAGGACGTTTGTGTTGTTCCTCCACGTGACGGCTTCCTGTCCTCCGTCTTCAGCTCTGACTACGAGGAGATCACCATCGACCCGGTGTGTGGTTGGAGACCAGTACCCGTCAAACCGGATCTGCACATAAAGGAGGAGCCCGATGGTCCGGTCCTGAAACGCTGCCGCACAGTCAGCCCGAGTCACATGGTCCTGCCGAACGTGATGGAAATGATCGCTGCCCTGGGGCCGGCGTCCTCCCCCTACCAGGGTCTGACGTCAGGAGGCAGGAACACCCCCGACTACAACAGGCCAGGTAGAGACTGAGGAGGGAGGCTGTCAGAGGTGGAGTCCTGAGTCTGGTCTGGTTTCATTACGGTCCAGAATTGATCTACTTTAACAGTCCAGTTCTCTTTATGAATTTAATCTACGGTGGCTTGCAAGGACAAATAGCGCTGCTGTGGCCTAAAGCACAAATACAGAAACGATGCAAAAACAAAAGCACACAACAACAACACAACAGAAGCTCCTGGCCTATTTTGTTTCTCCTTCAACTAGAGAATCAGCTCTTTCTAACAAGCCCTGATTTGTCCTGTGTGACACTGACTTCAGTGATAAACTCATGAAGGAAGTTAGTTCAGATCTGGATCAGTCTGAGCCTTTGACTGGAGCATTGCTGCTTTACTTCTGTGTGTTTATCCATCCATTCTCATCCTCCATCTTTGATAGAGACGTCTAGAGTCACGATATGTTCACTGTCCTGTCTCCTCTTCTGGCTCCTGCAGGAAGCCAGGGATTCTCCAGCCAAACAGGATTCACAGATTTCCCCAACACCCCCGGCACCCCGACGCTAGGAGAGTACGCCTCCGGACCACCGCCTCCACTGCCCTATCAGTCTGAGCAGGTTAGACACTTTATATTACCAGGACATACTCCTGTTCTTTTCTGGGCTCAGCCTGAGGCTCAGTCTTTTCTGCTCACTCAGGACATTTCCCTTAACGGTTGAGTCGGCATCAATGACGGGTAGAGTATGAATAGACCTCAGCCGGAGGGCGCAGCACCATGGGCTTTGTTCACATTCAAACCTCAGTTTTACAGATGTTACATAACTCAGGCTCTTTCCTGAATGAGATCTATAGAGGGTGATGAAAGCTAACACTAAGGATTTTATCTTATGGTCTTATGCTGCTCCAAATACTCTCTACAGCACCAAATGTGGATTAATCCACCATTGAAAATAGTCCCCAGCAAATGTATATAACTATTTCCTTCTGTTTGTTGGATGAACCCTTCATTGAGCAGCTGTTTCTGAAGATTTACACCTTCATCCCAACCATTTTTAAACATGAGCCCATTTAATTTAATCCAGCAGGTTTTTAGCACGTCACCTGAGGAAAGTTATGTTTGTTGGAACCAGACTCTTCAGACATTGATGATGATTTCATCTTCATCATGTGGTGAACTTCACACCTAATTAAGTCAATGTGAATTAACTAATAATCCCATGTGTCTTCAGTCATTTTAAGACAAGATAAAAGATGAGATGATAAAAGATATCTGATAATCTACATGTGATATATAGATAAAATGAGATAAGACGAGATGAATCTTTATTTATCCCCGTGGAGCAAATTTAAATGTGATACAGCAGCATGAGGAGAAGGTATAATAACAAATAAAATAAGAACAGGACCAGAATCTTAAATATATAAGATAAATAAGATGCAATATTAAAAATAAAGCTGTTGTCCTGCAGGACGTGCACACGACTTAACATGTCGGCGTCATGTCTGAAAAACGCCCTGGTTTCTCTATGAAAGTCTGATTGGGTGCAGCCACATTGACAGTGTCCTGATGTAGGACATGTGAGGCCAGTGAGACGTCCTCTGATCCCAGGGATGAGAGACACGCCGACGACGATCATGAGGTAGAGACACCTGAGCAGGAAGCTTCTGAGATAAAGACAGACTGTGGGGGGAGGAGCCTTCGTTACATCTATTCAAACAGGAAGTGGTGTTTTTATTTATTTTTTTTATTTTCTTGGAGTCAACAACAGCAGCCTCTTTTATTTCCGAGAGAAAAGAAGTGAACACAACCCTGCAGCAAACCTGTTGTCGGTGTGTGTTACGCAGCACTGACTGTCGTTTCCTTCTGGTTGGTGAGTCCAGTCGAGAGCCTTTAACTGAAGCTGAAGTACCGGCGCTGACTCACAAACACACACTGGTCCGAGCCACCAAACCACTAAACCACCTGTCGCACACAGCTGCTGGCCTCCGTCCTCCTCCACTGTCACACACTCGTGGTGTTCAGCCTCTCAGGAAAAGACCACGACGACTGGCGTGGAGTCTGATCAGCGGTGAACGTGCTGTAAAATGTCTGCCTTCAAAATAAAAGTTCACTTTTGTGATTGTGTCTCTTTTTTTTTCTTTGTGTCCGTCGTCGTCAGGCGCCTCTCTCTGGACGAATCGAACACTCCCAAAACGTCCTGCAGCAGCACGGTTCAGGTGTCCATGGCAACCAGAGCCTGGGCGACGCCGGCAGTCCGCTGCCACAGCGCAACAGCAGTACCCAGAATTCCCGGCTGCAGAGCGATGGCTCGTTTAGCCTGGGAGGCCCGGGGGCAGCTGGAGGAGAGGGCGCCGACCACGCACTGGACGTGAGTGAGAACATGAAGTTAAAGAGAACAGATCTTCAGCTTCAATTGCCTGTTTGTGAGGAGCCATGTTTATAATAAAAGCTAATTATCAAACTTGTTACTTTTATTGTTTTGGGGGCTGTTTATTAGACAGGATGTTGTAGAGAGACAGGAAGTGAGAGGGGTGGGAGTTGAACTATCATGTCACCCCATTACCTTCATCCACCCACTGTGGCACCATCTTTACTCATGTGACTGGATTCATCTCCAGTAGAGGCTCATGGGAATTGTTGTTTTTAGAACCATCAACCAAAACATGGTTTGTCTGACACCTGAACCTACAGGGTTGTTAAATTACCCAGAGTCCTGTGTTTCTCTGTTCAGTAACATTGAGGACACGCAGTGACGTCATCACTGTAACGCCACATGAAAGGTGTATGATAAACCCTCGTCTCTGATTGGCTGTGAACACGCATGTGATTGATGGTGTGGTTTGGAGTTACACCTTGAGGAAACTCAAAGGTCAAAGGTCACTGTGACCTCACAAGACACGTTTTTGGACATAACTGATAAATTCATACACTAATAATGACCATATAAATGTGGACGTAGACTAGAGTGAAGCCAATGCTGAAGAGCCTTAAATCTGCACTGACCATCGGGGGGCGACTCCACTGAAGTCAGATTGTATTGAAGTCTATGGGAAAATGTTCCTACTTCTCCTTGATTTATTAGCTCAGTAAATGTTTTCCTAATGAGTTTATGGTCTCAGTCTCTAGGTTCAAGTCTTACAGAGAGTACAGAGCAGGTCAGATCCACCCCTCACTCCTCCTCAGCTCCACCTTCTCCTGCAAATATGGTTTCTTCTGTTTTAAAAAAACAAAAACAAGATGGCCGATGGACAAATTGCAAACTGGAGGCTTCAAACCAGCAGCTCCCAGACCGATGGGTGACGTCACTGAGGGTTGACAGTTGGTTTTAACTATAAGGATGAAATGAAGTGATGTCTTATATTCCAAAAGGTCAAAGGTCAACTTCACTGTGACATAAAAACCTCTGGTCATGATTCAGTGCTGTAACTAAGGAAAGAGGAGACTGACCATGTTTCCTGTCACTTGTCTGGCTGGTGGAGGAAACGACAGGAGGAGGTGACTCTAGTTTCACAAAGGTTTCATCAGCGTCTTTGTCCTGAGGCTCATTCTTTGAAGTTCAGCGTCTCACTTTCATGGTCCCGAACCTTAAATTGACTCTCTTTTCTGTCGTCATGAAGCTTCTTCCTGAGCTGACCAACCCGGACGAGCTGCTGTCCTACCTGGGCCCCCCCGACCTCCCCAGCAACAGCAGCGATGACCTGCTGTCTCTGTTCGAGAACAACTGACGACCTTCAGACTCCTGCGCCGGTCGTCTTCCAGTCCTGTTCCTCTGCTCGCTGTAGCCCGGCCACATCGGCTGAAGACTGCACCGTCTCTGGTGGCGCCCTCTACCTGTGCGTGCGTGTGTGTGTGTGTGTGTGTGTGAGATGAATGCATGAGAGTGTGTATGATTGTGTCTTTGTCATTTTGAAGTCCATTCAGTGCAGTGAAGGGAAAACGAAGGAACATGCTCCTCATGTGAAGACAGAACAGGACACAGTCCACACAGACTGTGCAGACCAGCATCTTAAACTATAGCACAAACCACAGGCTGAAGGATCCGTATTTATAGGTTTTAGGAGCTGAGGTGGAGGCGTCATCACCACAATGACCAGAAAAGACAAAAAACTCTTCCAAAAGTTGGAAATTGTTCGATCGCTCTCAGTCAGGTGGGATACCTGATGAAAAAGTCTTGGTTCATCGTCTTCTTCAAGTTTACTTGATAAAATCTTTCACAAACGTCTTCTGTGACTCACCTATGATTTTACCTGGTGTAACCTCCCTCCAGTTTGAGAGCCACAGTGTTAAAGGACAAGTCTGAAGATATTCTGTCAATACACAACAAGAAAAGATCAAAATCAACAACATGTTGAAGATGTAGTTCTTCTCTCAGACACATGCTTTTATTTTGTTTAAGCCTTATTTAGTTTTTATCAAACTAACAGGAGGAAGAAATGCATTTGCCAGGGACTAATTTCAGTGGCGGATGAATCCACATTTGCAGCTTGGGGCAGTAGGGTGTGTGTGTGTGTGTGAGTGTGAGTGTGAGTGTGTGTGTGTTCACTGTGCTGAAGGTCCAGTTCAAACCCGGTGTTAACACCTGTCTCAGGTGTGTGATCACATGACAGGTATGACCCCGGAGACACACTGGATGTGAGGTGTGTGTTCACACCGGTTGTGTGTCTGAGTATCAGTTAAGAGTTTACACCTTAATGTTTAATTTCTCTTTGTTCTAAATTCATTTCAGGTTCATTTTTGACATTAAACTTCTCTAAAATGTGTCTGTCGCCATATGAAGCTGCTGAAATGATAAAAATAAATTGATTTTTCACGTCTGTCCCGTATCAGATTCAGACAAAGAGACTGTAGTGGAAGGTGAACTGGTCTGAACTGGGCCAACTGTGTTATTGTTAATGGTTTTGGTCTTCTCCTGTTATCTATTAGAATATCACCAGACTTTTCCTTGAATACATTATAAAGGTGAAGGACACTGAAGGTCACATGATCATTTATTCAGACCCGTGACGGACTAAAAAAGAGTGGCGACCTCACACAGTAAAGGAGGACGGAGTAAAGCTCAGTCTACCAGGCTCCAGATGTAAAATAGACATTTTAACATCGAGGTTAACGCAGAGGTTCGTTGTCTCTCCAACATCCTTCAGCACTGTGACATGAAAACTCCCACCTTTCCCTCTGTGGGTTCAGGCATAATGGAAATGCTCTGTGTTGTGGCATTTTCTGCCATTGGGAAGCTGTTTGTATGTTTTTAAATGGTTTGACTTGTATAACCCATCACGATGCGGGTTTATGTACTGTATAATCAGCTGTTTTCATTAGAGAACGTGTGTGTATCAAACGAATTGTTGATCATGGTCATTTTAATGTTATTAGTTGGATAATGGATCATCGTTGGCACTGTATACATACTGTATGTTTGAAAATTATAAACCAACTGTAAACATTTGCGACAGAAATCGGACAGTCAGCTGACACGGACAGGGAGACGCAGTCAAAGATGCCGAGTATGAAATTATTCTTAATACGACTTTTTAAAGCTGACGTTTTTTTCTACGAATGATTTCCCTTTGTGATCGACAAGGCAACAACAAATAGTTATTTGCCAATTTGAGCAACACAATAATGTTATATTTGGAAATTATGGACTATTTAACTGCAAATTTCTAGAGGAAAAAAAAGTTTTTTTAATATTTAAACTATTCCTCATTTTGTAACACATTGTAATGCCATTATTTTCTATTTATTTTTTAATCATAATCATCATTGTACCTACAGTTATGTTGTTCCTTTCCTGAAAACCTGAATCAGAATTAAAAATCACTTTATTTGACAAAAAGTGTGTTTGGGATGTTTGTTTGTTTTTTTTTTGAAACACAAACCCAGAAATTTGTAATTCAAGTTTTTTTTTTTTTTTTTGCTGCAGAAAAATCTCTTTTAAAGAAATTTGGACAAAAGTGAAGCTTCCCCTTATAAATTTAGAGTTAAAAGTTAATCTAAACAATAAAACGCACCCTGTTCACTTCAGTCTTACTTGCTCTGGTTCAACCATTAACTTAATTCAAACCTGAAATTACAGCTCAGTTAACTGACATGTCCAGAGCTGCTGACAACTTCACCTCCAGCTCCACTGCGGTTGGTGACGTCCGCACCCTGCAGCACAAACGGCCTCAAACCAGTCAGGTGAGATGTGGTCTGAACGTGTGAAAACAAGAAACAGGACTCATCCTTTAACTGCAGCTTTCTGTTTAATTCCCCCCACTGCATTTATCTGGTGGCTTCAGTTACTGCTAACGTTTCACATGGAAAACATTTATAGGAAAATTGCATCATTATCTTTAAAACACTGGTTCAAATGAGCCCCACAAGTACAAAATGTGATAATAATGCATAACAATACTTTTACTTTTAAGCCTTCAGGTACAATTTTCTAACACTTCAATACTTGGAGGATTTTTATATCATGATTAATACCAGTATACACATGCACATTAAATAAAAAGGTTTTGTAGCATATTCATTTCATAGGAATATATATAAATTATTTCAAAATAAAGTTAAAGCAAATGTAAATTTGATTTGTTTTATTTATTGGTTTATTTGATCAAATAAGAAAACTACTCATAAAGACTTTTTTTCCCACTGTGAACCATGTGAGCCTCACTCTTAATTTTATATTTTCATCCAATTAACCAACTCCTCATCACACTGTTTTTGTTCCTATTGGTCCATTTTTTAGGCCTTTGGAGGGAAGGGATTGGTCTGATTGGCTGTCAACAGCCATATAAACACATCCAGTGACTCTGATTCCTTCATGTGTGCATTTTACTTTGGAAACTGCTCATCAACATGGGAAACCCCAGAGTTTTCTTTGACATCACCATCGGAGGCAGTAATGTTGGCAGGATTGTAATGGAGGTAAGACAATCGGATGATTTCACATCAGTTTACTCTGAATACGGTCAATTTAAGGATTAAACATACAACAGCAGACGGTGGAGAAACAGCTTTTCTCATATGTTCGTTGGACAAAACAAGACACTTGGCTTTGGAAAATTATAATAGACAATATTTACTATTTTCTGAGGTTTTATTTAATATAATATGATGATTCTCAGAGGTAGAAGTATCTAAAGTGGAAATAAGAGTAGAAAGATTAATCAACACATAGTAATAAAACAGTGCTGTTGCAGGAAAGTCAGCAAACAACAGACCTGAGGTGAGGCTGTGTGTTATCAGCTGTGTGTGTCTGTCTTTTCCTGCCTGTGTCAAACTGCCTCGTGCTTCATTTTCCACTTAATGTAAAACTGTGTTTTGCAGCTGCGGGCTGACGTGGTTCCAAAGACTGCAGGTACGTGAGCTGGAAAACTACAAAAATCATTTAAAGAAAGAGGAAAACCTTCAAAGCTGAACTGCAGAGCTGCTGCTCAGGCTTCGTCTGCATGTGTGGCTGAGGACTATGAATCTCCATTAGTCCTCAGAGCAGAATTTATTCTATATTTGGGTTGAGGCTGCGGGTGAAGCAACAATCAAGAGCCTGAATAACCAGTCCAGC
>CM076666.1:20611724-20648804 GCA_038496675.1 Rachycentron canadum
AACAATCTCCACAAACTGTACAAATCCACAAATCTGACTTTTTATGTACACTTTTCCGTCGCTCCCTCCTCCTTCCTCCCTCCCGCTCTTCATCATGGTGGCGTTGTAACAGCACGGACAAAGACCACAAGTCACAACAGATAGGTTTCAAACATGATACTTGAGGTAATCATTAAATAACACACACATGGGTATTTGAAGAGCTGGTTTAAATTTCAGCATTGGTGTTTTTCGTTAGTGTGAGAGCACGAGTCTCAGTTTAACACCAAGACTAAAGAGCAGACTTGACTGAACACTGCACGCTCCTGTCATCCAGGCAGTTGGTAGCTTTTTGCAATGGCACATTTGTGGTACTGTCTCCCACTGCACGTCTAATTCTACGTATTTATTGTGCTGGCATATTAAACCATCACTTAGAGAACTACTCTGGACAGCTAACAGTCACTGTGAGGTTGGAGAGATACATCAGACTGGAAGTTCAATAGCCTCTTTAGAGTGCAAACTTGTGTCTAAAGCCCCATTCGGACTGGATTTATCGAGGGGAGGTGGGGTAATTTTAATCCCATGTGTATTGTTGTGTGGGGTAATGTTCCACGCCCCCGGTGAATGAGGTTTTAATCCCATCCAGAGTCACGATTTTTTTGTATTTTAAGGTGAATATCTGAGGTTTTGCTGCATGATCAACTACTGGTCCTTCAACTGTTTTTTTTTTTTTTTTTTTTTTAGCTTGTTCTGATATTTGACGTCTCAGGCATCAAAAGGACAAAATAAAACAAATTTAAAAAAAGATCAACAGATAATCTGTTGTAATCTCAGATGTAGTTGGGTACTGATGTTCCCCATTTGTCTCTCCGTTCAGATTTGAGTTAAGTAAAACATGCCCTCACCTCACACAGTATCTATGACGCCACCGTTTTACTCTGTGGCGCCCTCTGGGTTGAAATGGCGTCTGGAACGACGGGTCAAATCGCTGAGGAGCACAGTGAACGTGTCACTCAAAGATTGTCCTCCTGTAAGACACGAGCCCATTGGTCGTCTGTCGGCGGGTTATTATGACCTCATCGTTAGGTTCTGTTGCTAGGCGACATCTAGTGGTCGTAGTGATGACGACAGGAGCGAAGAGGAAAGTGTGGCGACGTAGTTTATAGAGTCCACGTCAGGAGGAGGGTGACGGTGGACGAATGAGTCAACCAAACACGGGAATATGACACAGGAGAGCTGTGTTCGATTCCCATGTGAAAGTAGCCGTTTGTATTGTTTTCTATTATCTGTAACCGCTTGTTGTTGTTGTTGTTATTGTAACCATGACAACAGCGATCATGTCCATCTTTTCCTGAACCTGACCAAAACATGACCGTTATTATAGTAAACGTGATGACAAAGGTAGGTACACTGCTGTCAGCGTAACCATGACAACCAAACTCCAGTCCGCCTGCCGGGGAGCTACAGTAACCATGGTGACGAAGGTAGGTACGGCGTTCTCGATACAGTTCGCATGTTTATCACTGTAACCATGACAACCATGGGACAGTAGCCGGTGGCGGCTGTATTTCAGCAGACGAACCTACGAGTCGTATCAGAGGGTTGAAGTCAACGGCCTGTTGCGGTTCAGGTTGAGGGCCGGTCGTCCCGTCCCCACCTCCCCCTGTGGCGTTAGTCCCGTCAGAATGGGCTGTAGTTCACTGGATGAATTTCACATCATCACACACAAAATATCCAATAAAAAAAAAGTCAATAAAGGTTTGAAACACATTGAACTGAAGCAACACATTGAACTTCAACACCCAGTTAGTTAAAATCCATCTTACACTGTATAATTAGGTTATACAGAGTGTGACAATACTTTGATAATATAATCAACAGGCTACATAACTGTGCTGGTTTTAGACCTGGGCTACAACTAGAGTGTGAGTTGTTCAGGGCACTTAATGACACTTGCTGAATGTAAAGAGGAAAGACAAGGGAAGACCTGCACTGAGCAGGAAGCATCTTTTTTAGGGTCGATATCCCGAGTTCAACCTCCTCGTCGATTACAAAAGACAAGCAGAGCCCACGTTTGGTCGGGGCCACGTTAAAGCAAGTGTGGGCCCCAATGATCCACAACCCTGGGCCATTTCAGTCCTTGTGTTTCTATACAGCAGATCAACACTGGCTGACAAGAAGAAGAACACTGCAATAGCACTTGGGCTGAGACATAATGATACTGATCGATTAGTTGACTGACTGAAAATGAATTGTCAATTTTTTCATTATAGATTAATTGTTTCAAAGTCATTTATCAAGAACAAAATGCCAAACCTTTCAGTTTTCCAGCCTCTTAATATGAAGATTTGCAGCTTTTCTCTGTTTTATAATATTGTAAATTGACTGTTAGTCTGAAATTAACAATAATTAAAAAATATAAAAATAAAATCCAGTTACTGATTTTTAGAGTTTAGGTTGAGAATACTCTGATTGGCATTTTAGATTTTTAGACAAAAATAATTAATTGATTAATCACAGAAATAACCAGCAGATTCATTGTCATCAGTAGTTGCAGCCTTGACACTGACTAGATTTTAGTGCTAACTCCGTCCTTTATTTTATCAAAACAAGTGCGACAGGAAGTAAAGACGCTTCTTGATACCAGGGCAGTGATCTGAGACGTACGTTATATACTGAGGAGTTTTATAAAGTTCCTGACAGAACAAAAATGCACCAGAGTCTTTAATGTTTTTTTTTACAGTGCATTATCCAGCACTGATTATATTAGAAATTGTCCAGGAAACTTGAATCTCTGTTTTTTTCTAGTAAACATTACAGCAGTGATAAAAACAGGTTCACGTCTTAATACGTTTCAGTGGAATGATCTGAAGTTTGATTCATACGTACAGGAAGTGGACCAAACATTTTGGTTTATAGCCAATTTGGTGACAACTTTACATGGTAGCTGTGACTTTAAGTTGTAACTAACTAAACTAATTATCTCTTCTGAAATTCATTTATTTTTACAGATTATTTTGGGGCATTTAGGCCTGATCTGAGTCTCTGGCTGGATCCAGATCAGGGACTGAGGTTTCTGTCTCGGTTACTTTATGATGCCCAGACTACATATTAAGGTATCTTGTATGAAGGTTTATAAAATGCTATAATTATTATCAATAAAAAATCATTTTGAGCAGTAGAAATGTATTTTTTTAATTCTTGTACATGACCTGGAGCTACTTTTCTTATCTAATAAAAAAACTGTTAATTCAGTTATTATTTTGCATCATGGCATATTTAGATTTAGTTTTTTTCCATTCATCTTCCCGTCTTTGTGAATCACATAGTACTAGAGCCTTGGTGACAAAGGGCTAATGTTAGCCTGTTAAGATAATATGCTAGCAACCTGGGAACATGCTAATTAATCACAGTAGTTCCCTGAGCTTCTTTCTATTCTCTGTTTGATTTTCATTCAGATTTACTCCCCTGGGATTATGTTATTAGAACTGTACACAACAAAAAAGAGTTGTTGAAGAGGGTAAAACCGGAAGCTAATAAGCTACGTTAGCTTCCCTTGTGATCGGCTTTGTCAACACAGTGTAGAAAGGTTGGGAAAGTGTGTATTTAAAGACTCAGCTCTTTTAAATGCTGGTGTGACTGTAGACTGAGGACAGAGTTGTAAAATCCTTCAATACTGTAATAATAAAATAGAGCGCCGCAGGGATGGCGTGTTTTTGTAGGCTAACCTGCATGTTAGCATCACCCTGGTTCCCTTTGACAATAACCCAACAGGATTTTAAATTACTGAGACATAGGCCAGTTTCTGATCCTGATCCAGGTCTAGTTCAGCTGGATCATTTTCACTAATGAACTTCATGACGTTTGAAGCCTTAATACAATCAGCTGAAGTAAAAAGCTAACGCTAGGCTAGCTGATTTAGCTCAAACCACTACAGAAGGGTCAGAGGGTCAGGACTGGGGTATTTACTGAAGGCTTTTATGTTGGAGAATAAAACTTATAAATGTCTTGAGCTTGTTTCAATAAACAAAAAACCCAGAGACGTCAGGACAAGGAAACAGGAAGTGCTAACATGCAGCTCAGGTCCAGCTTTTAGGACTCATTCCTGCAGGACTCTATTTCTACATAACACTGACTAGACTGAGTCTTAATGAATACTTCATTGGATAAAGGTTGTTCTCTGGTATTATAGACTTTTCCGCACCCAGTGCCCACGTTGTGCAGGACTGAACAGATGTAATATAAATGAATGAGTCTGAAGATACTGATCTGAGTCAAACCGTCCCAAACGTGGTCCCGTCACCTCCTTCAGCGTAAACCAGACTTAGCTGCTACCTCAGGCTGCGTCTTGCTACGTTCTGGCGGCGTCCCCGGCTCTACGGCGACACCTTGCGGCTCTCTCTCAGGATGCCGTCCAGGCCGTTGAGCTGGCGGAGGAAGCCTCGGTTGGGGATGACGCCGCGGTGGTCTTTCACCGTCTTGATGGCCTCCACCAGGGTCAGGTTCTGTCTGATCATCAGATAGGCCAGCACCAGGGTGGCTGAGCGGCTCACGCCCACGGTGCAGTGGACCAGCACTTTACCTGCACATCAGTGACAATGAACTTAAATCTGCTGTTCAACATGTTTTACACATGAATAAACACATGTCTGTTGTGTAATTTTCATGTATGTCCCATGTGTTCACAGTATATAAACCACTACGACTGATGTCAACTCAGACTCTGCCAGGCTTTGGTTTTTTTAAAGGACGTTCTCACTCTTCTTTGTAAATACCGACATAAATGACGCTTATTGGCTGTTTGGTCAAAAGTGGACGTATAATATAAATTTGTGAATAAAATAATAAATGAACAATGTGTTTTAGTTGTTGTTGTTGTTCAAAGACTGACCTCCACTCGTCAGGGCTTTGTGGATGAATTCAGCAGCAGGGTAGAAGTTGACGCTCATGTCGAAGGTGGGGGAGTCGTGGGCCTCGATGCCGTGATAGGTGACGTTCATCCCGGCGTAGTACTCGGCTCCACCGCGCCACTTGCTCTGTGCACAGTTGAGGATGTGTGTGATGCCAAGTTTGGCCAGCTCACGTCGATCTGATGCGATGTCTCTGCAAAGAGGAGGAGAGGAGCTTTATTCAGCTCAACGTCGGCCAGATTCAGTCGATTCAGAGATTTATGTGCCGAAGTGAAACCCTTTGACAACTAAACAAGTTCATATCTCAGCTCATTTGCAGATGTAGAAATTAATGTATGACCGTGAAAGTCCTTGATGTGGGTTAATAACATGGAAAATATATTGCTGTTAATCTATATTAATATCATTTAGATTAGATGTGAATTTCCAAACTCTACATCACATCACACCAGCTTGATTTATAAGATTCAAGCTTGGGGCGATGTTTGGTTAATATCGAATATTTCCCACCATTTACAATATGATTTAAAATTTGAGAAAAAATAAAAAACTTTTGCACAATCTGCCCTGATTTCTACTGTACATTGTACCTTGGAATGTGAGACACAAAACTATAAACTGTTAGTGGCATTATCATTTAAACCTGAAACATAAGAAAACTGCTAAAACATAAAATTTCACAATACTATTCTAATATAATTTTATAATTATATCATAAAATATAATATGATTTTAACTTAAGATATAAAATATAATTGCACTAGAAAAAAATTAAATTTGAACTGAAACTGCTTAACCATAGTCATATTTTGTGTTTCAATAGTGTGTGTATATGTGTATGACTGTATCAAGATGTAAAATGGTGGATATCGCTCAGTTTTGCAGAAATGCTCCATTAAACATGATCAGACAAGTTTCCCACATTCCCTGAATCTATCATCACTGTTTGATCTGACAGAGCAGTTTGTTTTATTTTAATTATCTTAAACCTTCACGTTTTTCTCTTTGTTTCATCAAATGTCAAACAGTCTGTGTTTGACTTATGACCCTGTTACACACATGAAATGACCGGTTCCATTGAGTCACACGACAAAACCAAGGTTATGTAACGCGCCCTGAACACACCACGTCGGTTTTATTACCGTGACTCATGCATCAGTTGTGTGTGAGCGACTCTTCACAATAAGAGCCCAGACCGTGGAGGTGCTGGAGGCTGTGCGGACTCACTGGTCTCCGATGTAGAGCCGGGGCCACACTTCGTCGGCGTGGTTGCACGCGGTCTTCCCGGTGCAGAGCAGCCGCTCCAGCTCGGACACCGTCAGGATCGGGGCCGCGCGCTCCGAGTCTTTACGGTTCGGGGACCGGGAGCTGCTCCGGGACCGGGAGAACCGGGACATGAACGCCATTTAATCTGACAGGAGAAACGGCCATATGAACAAAACATGCACAAGAGTAGGATAAAATAAAATAGAATAATAAAATAGAATAGAATAAAATAAAGTAGAATAAAATAGAATAAAATAAAATAGAATAATAAAATAGAACAAAATAAAATAGAATAGGATAAAATAAAATAGAATAATAAAATAGAATAGAATAAAATAAAATAGGATAAAATAGAATAAAATAAAATAGAATAGAATAATAAAATAGAATAATAAAATAGAATAAAATAAAATAGAATAAAGGTCGTTTGATGGGAATAATTAGATTATGTAACAATAATTTACCTGTAGCTTTATTTTGGTGACTGTGGCCGAGGGTCTGTCCGATCATGGATCAAACCATCGGATCAGTGTTTCCTCGTGTTGTGATATCTGAGTCCCCCGTGTGTTGCTCTGCTCCCAGGGGTCCGTGGTGCTACAGGACGAGCTGCTCCGGGGCCACGTTCATCACTCATCTGCTGAGGGAGGATGGATGATGGGAGGATGAGGAGCCTTCATCATCCTCTCAACAGGTCCTCAGGAAGACGCGTCTCCTGCCAACATGGCGCCGGTTTTTGGGGCCGTTTTCACTCTGTTCCCTGCAGCAGATGAAGCAGCTTCACGGCCTCAGCTCAGATGATGCTGGTTATTTTTATATTTACTGGTTAATCGCGGTGTGTTTGTCGCCACCTGTCGGTCACATCAGGGAAGTTCACGAAAACAACAACAATCTATTGTGTTGAGGAACTTAATATTAAATAATATTAAAATGAAATGAAATGAAGAAATCTTTTGTCCTCACACCAAACTTTTCCCTCCATTCAGATCAAATCAGATGCTTCTGTACTGGAGAGTTTAAACTTGGTTTATCCGGTACAGTCTGATCATCTCTATGTATGTAAGTCGAATATAGCCCTATGTACATATATATATGTACATACATATCTGAATATAAAATAAAAATATATATTAGATCCATTTCCTCCCAGTCCAGGTTATAAAGGGTGTAAATTGTGTTTATAGAAATGTACCTATAATACAGAATTGTTATTATACTCTTTTTAACACTAGAACTTAATAATATAATGAATTAAATTCAATTAAATTCAGAAATCTGAGCTATTATCCGTTGAAGACTTTTGTCCTCAGACCAAACTGCATTTTCAGTTCCAGTCTTTAACTTTTCCCTCCGTTAATATCAAAATCAGATGCTTCTGATCAGATTCTATTTTATTATTATTATTTTTTAGAAATATACCTAGAACACAGAATTGCTCTCTTACTCTTTTTGTTCCTATAAAACATTATATGAGATGTAAATCTGGTGAAAGCGAAAAGACGGAGCCTGAGCGGAGGAACGTGAAGGCGCCGTGACGTACAAACCATGCGACGCACGTGTGAGTGTGGAGCGGCGGAGCCATGGCTGCTGAGAGGCTGCAGTTTCATGAGATGGGCCTGGACGACCGTGTTTTAAAGGTGAGGAACCGACTCTCCGGACCCGTCCACCTTAAATAACCTGACGGGGGAAGTCGGCGGCTGAAACCCGGAGAGAAGCGAAGGAAACTCGGCTTGAAGGCGCCAGCTGCTCCCGCTGTGCCGACAGGTCCGCGGGTCGGTGTTTGGCAAACGATCACATGTTGAAACGAAATAAGTTTGAGTTTTATTGACTTTACACACGAGCCTGTCGGTTAAAGTGAGACAGTTTGAGCTGAATAAACATTAGAGTTTAATATAAATCTACATCATGAAACTGACGAAGCTGCTGATTGGTCGATTAATCGATAGACAACAAACTATTCTGATAATCAATCGCTTCTGCCGCTTGTTTTTGGTCTGTGGCATTGAAGTGAATGGGAGAGATGAAAACTGTGAAATCTTGTTTTCTTGTTTTCAAAAAAATCAACAAAATCATTTGTCCAGTTGTTTTCACTCAACCAGATAAATAAAAAGGTGTTTAGTTTATTGTGCAGCTCTGATATACACAAACACACAAAAGTAGTAATGGAGTTTAACACTGACACGTGGACAGAGTCAGACCAACAACTAACCAACAACAGACCAGACCAATAACAGACCAGACCAACAACTGACCAGACCAACAACTGACCAACAACTGACCAGACCAACAACTGACCAGACCAACAACTGACCAGACCAACAACTGACCAGACCAACAACTGACCAGACCAACAACTGACCAACAACAGACCAACAACAGACCAATGACAGACCAGACCAACAACAGACCAACAACAGCCCCTCTAACAGTAATAACGTGTCATTGAGGATGAAAATGTAAAATGTTGGACATAATCGCTGGCTCACGCGCGTTGCCTGTGGCGGCCATCTTTGTTTTGACCTGGGAAAGATGTTAAAATCTGCTTTGTTGTGTAACAGGTGGTTTTGTTGCTGTAAAAAAAAAACACAAACAGGAAACAGTTGAAATCATGAAATCCCTGTTGTCATGGTGATCTAGGCGGTCGCAGACCTGGGTTGGTCCCAGCCCACGCTGATCCAGGAGAAGGCCATCCCCTTGGCCCTGGAGGGGAAAGACCTCCTGGCTCGAGCCCGGACCGGATCTGGGAAGACGGCTGCTTATGCCGTGCCTGTGATCCAGCGCATCCTGGCCTCCAAACAGGTTCTGGTTCTCAACGTGTCTTTGTGATGTGACGGTCCCGTAGAATCTGTTTCCTCTGTGTGACGTTCAGTGTCCGTCTCTGTCTTCAGAGCGTCCGTGAGCAGGATGTGAGAGCTCTGGTCCTGGTCCCAACCAAAGAGCTGGGTCAGCAGGTTCAGACCATGATGAGGCAGTTGACGGCGTACTGCTCCAGGGATGTTCGGGTGGCCGACATCTCCGGGAAGGCTGACCTGTCGGCTCAGAGGTCAGTCTCCTCACTCCATTTACTTATTTCACACTTTTTCTGCTTTGTACGTACGTTACACGACTTCTTAGCGCCGCGCTGACACCTGAGCTGTCTCTGATGTCCTCAGACTCCTCAACTATCATCTTACCCTCACTCGCCACGAGGGCCAAAATTTAATATAAACCACACTGGCCCTGTTCATTTTCATATGTCTGTGGAAATAAACAGCCAATCGGCAGCTTTAGAGCTCGGTCTAAGCTGCGTGCTGATTGGCTCAGAGACACTGATGAGATTTCCTCATCTCCTCCTCAGTCATTGAATAAATCAGACAAAGTATCAGACGCTCAGTTCAATATCTGTAAAATGAAACTGTAACAAACTGTAAACGCCGTCGTCTTCGCACAGACCCATCTTAATGGAGAAGCCTGATGTGGTGGTGGGGACCCCGTCCCGTGTGCTGGCCCACCTCAACGCCCAGAACCTGGTCCTGCACTCGTCCCTGGAGACTCTGGTGGTGGACGAGGCCGACTTGCTCTTCTCCTTCGGGTTCGAGGCCGATCTGAAGAACCTGCTGTGGTGAGAAGAGACAGACACGCACAGACCCTGTCGTGACCCGAGTGTGAACGTTTTCCTTCTGAAAGACGTGAAAATATTCCACAGGAAAGTTCAAACAATCGCAATCGGTTTGTGACTCTTCAGATTTATCTGATGAAGCTTGGAGGGTCTGACCCTCGTGCTGGGAAACACTGGTTTAGGCCACGTCCACACTCCTACGGTTTAGCTTTAAACTTGTCTCTTCTTCTACTGTTTTAGTTTTAAAGTGCAGAGATAACAATCTGCTTCCTGTTTACACCGGCTTGCACATGCCCAGTGAACGTGATGTCGTGTACGTGTGTGTTTCCAGGTGTGTTAGTGCGGATGCAGATAGTTTCTAGTATGAAGTCGTGTGAAACATCGTAGGAGCCGTGTAGTGTGGACTTCTTCTTTGTGGGTCATTTAGAGCCGAGTTTAAATCCAGGCCGGAGCTGATGTGGACACCATTCAGAGGGTTGGAGGTTTATTCAGGACTGAGTTCTTCACAGAAAATGTTTTCTTCTTTAAAGCTGCAGTTACAGATTAGAGGCGGGAAAATGAATGATTTAAAAAAAAAAAAAAAAAGGCTGAAAACCTCGTTCAGACCCTGAACATCGTTTTCATCCATCCGTCTTGTTTGTGTCTGTCTGATAACTGACTCTTCTTTTAGCCCGTTTGTGTCTTCAGTAGCTTCTGTCTGATTGTGTATGGGCGAGTATCAGCTGACACTGAGCTCCAGACTCCACAGATCTGCATCGTCCCTGATGATTCCTTGATTTGTTTGTTGTGTCGCAGCCATTTACCGAAGATCTACCAGTCCTTCCTGATGTCGGCCACTTTCACAGAGGACGTTCAGGCCTTGAAGGAGCTGCTGCTACACAACCCTGTAATGTCACACGCACACTCTCAGTCTGAGCTGGTCCACGTTGCTGGGTTTGGTTTGAGTGCTGAGCTCTGGATGTGTGTGTTTCCTCAGGTGACCCTGAAGCTTCAGGGCTCTCAGCTCCCCGACAGCAGCCAGCTGCAGCAGTACAGCATCAAGTGTGAGGAGGAGGACAAGTTCCTGCTCATCTACACGCTGCTGAAGCTGCGTCTGGTTCAGGGGAAGACGCTGGTGTTCGTTGGAGCCGTGGACAGATGCTACAGGCTGAAACTGTTCCTGGAGCAGTTCGGTATTCCCGCCTGTGTGCTCAACTCCGAGCTGCCTGTTCAGTCCAGGTGAGTGTGGCAGGATTTTCTCACAGCAGGAATCTGGAAATGACAAACAATGAAGTATCAAGGTTTTATCTGTCCTCTGGTTTTGGATCCAAGGCTTTAAAAATGTGGAGGCAAACCTGAGTTTGTTGAAACTGTTTGAAAAAATGAAAGAAAAGAGACACAGTTGAAAATTGTGTTGTATTTTTATTTATTTTTAAAAAATGGGAGGAAATGCAAATTCATACAAACAGTCTGATTTCTCACTGTGTTTTATGAAGCTTATCATGTGAGGAAAAGCAGGTGAAAACTTTATAATTCACAGTAATAGATCCAATATCTTTTATTTTGAAGCGTTGATTTCCTTAGGAAGATATATTTATGGTTTTAAGAAGCAAAAACCATCTTAGTGTAGTTTTACATCTCCTCTCTCAGGCTGAGCTCTGGAGCTGTGGTAACAACAGGCTGTGAGCATTTCTCTGTGACTGAGACCTTTGATACTTTCACTGTATTAATATAGAACCTGGACCTGCTTTATAATCAAAGACCACATGGAGGTCTACCTTTAGACTGTATGGACCTTTAACATCTACCTTTAGACTGTATGGACCTTTAACATCTACCTTTAGACTTTATGGACCTTTAAGTATTTAAAAGCAGTGCAGCTCTGGTCGTATCCACCGTGGAACATGTCACTTGCACTTCTTCCTGTTGATGTTGGCGTTTCCTGCTGCAGGTGTCACATCATCACCCAGTTTAACCAGGGCTTCTACGACTACATCATCGCCACAGACGAACACAGTTTGGCTGATCCCATGGCAGCTTCGCAGCCGGCTGCGGGAAAAGGGAAGAAGAAGAAGAGCACAGAGAAAGGAGGAAAGTGAGTGAAACGAGTCTGACCCTGTGGGATTTGATCAGATGGAGACTGCCTCACAGAGACAGAGCTGGTGGTTCAGTCCTTTCTGGTCATGTTGATTCATTTCTGCCTGATGTATTTATTTGAAGGGTGAAGGACAAAGAGTACGGAGTCTCCAGAGGAGTGGATTTCCAAAATGTGGCCAACGTCATCAACTTTGACTTCCCCACTACTGTAGAGTCCTACATCCATCGGGTGGGAAGGTGAGTCGTGTTTCAGTTTGGTCACGCACCGTGCTTCTGCATGACATGACGAACCCTGACTCTCTTTGGTTTTGTAGAACAGCGAGAGCAGACAACTCAGGCACAGCTCTGTCCTTCATCTCCCACACTGAGCTGGGTTTACTGTCGGAGGTGGAGGAGGCGTTCACTGGAGGTAAGGCACGCTTCGAAAACCCTCATCTCTCTAATGACCATCAGGGGGCGACTCCACTGGTTGTTAAAGAAGTCAGATTGTATTGAAGTCTATGGGAAAATGTCCCTACTTCTCCCTTGATTTATTAGCTCAGTAAACGTTTTCCTAATGAGTTTATGGTCTCAGTCTCTAGTTTCAAGTCTTCAATACAACATGATGTTCATTTTTTAAATGATGGTCCATTTAGAGGAAAATAGACCAGAAAGCAGGGGATGAATTAGGGGGTGTGGCTACTGTGTGATTGACAGACTGTACCACCCAATCAGGATAAAGAACAGAGCAGGTCAGCTCCACCCCTCACTCCTCCTCAGCTCCACCTTTCCTCCAAATATGGTTTCAACTGGTTTTAAAAAAACAAGATGGCTGACAGACAAATGACAGACTGGAGGCTTCAAAACTACAAACCAATGTGTGTTAAATGTGGTTTTTAACATGACAAGTTGACATTTACTTTACATTTACAATCACTTTTGTCACACTTCCTTCTGCTGCTGGTTGTTAGCCTAGCTTAGCATAAAGACTGAAAATGAGGGGAAACAGCTAGCCTGGCCCTTCTGAACACACTAACATGTTAAAATTTGTGTTCACCTCGTTCTTTGCTGCTGATGTAGCAGGAAATGATGATGTTTGCACGTGTTATTGATACAAATCTGTTTCCATATAGAAAACGGTGACTCTGTTCTGAAACCTTATGAGTTCAAGATGGAGGAGATCGAAGGCTTCAGGTACAGGTGCAGGGTGAGTATCCCCACCATTTTAATTGAAGGTGTAATAATGGACAAGGCAACAGTAACAACGAAATCATCTTCAGAGCCTTATTGCTCCGCGATGAGCTGTTTTTTTTTCTCCTTTAAACTAGAGAATCAGTCTGTTCTATCCCCTATTACAGTGAACAGAGTCTTTATGAGTCACATATATAATTAGCTGAGGTTGAGCTGAGTCTGAAGATGTGGAGACATTTTAATAAGGTGATGAAAAAACAGCCTCCAGTCGTCTGATCTGCAGCAAACTCTACGCTAGACTTCAAATAAACAGCTCCAGGTGTTTTGGGTGAAGACACAGGATCCAGATGATGAGTCTTTGTTTTGACGCAGGACGCCATGCGTTCAGTGACGAAGCAGGCGGTGAAGGAGGCCAGACTGAAGGAGATCAAACAGGAGCTGCTCAACTCGGAGAAACTGAAGGTGAGTGACGGTCGCTCCTGGAAAGATTCACACACAAACAGATGAAAACATGAGCGGAGGTGAACGTGCGAGGGCGTCTGCTTGTTTCTGCTCTCAGACGTATTTCGAGGACAACCCCAGAGATCTGCAGCTGCTCAGACACGACAAAGACCTGCATCCTGCTGTGGTTCAACCACACCTGAAGAACATCCCTGAGTACCTCAGTAAGACACACACACACACACACACACCACGTCATGGGCACAAAGATGTCCGCCATCTGTAACCATGATCGTTTCCTGTAGTTCCTGAGACGCTGAGGGGCGTGGTGGACCCACTGTCCAGCAGGAGGAGGAGGAAGAGGAAGGAAAAGTCAAAACCAGGAGGAGTCGTGAAGACCAGCTTCAAGGTGAGACCAGGGTCACACTGATAGATGGACACTGTCCTATCACTGAAGCTCTCTCCTCTAACCCGTAAACCACCAAGGAATAAAGTAGAATAAAATAGAGACGCACACATGGGAGAGAAACCGAGCAAAGAGCTGCCAAACTGATGAAAACTCATCAGTCATCTCCAGGAAGTTGCTCCTGTAAAGGGGTTGGAGTCTCAGTGAGAAGCTTCAATCTTTGTGTTCTTAAAGTCATCTCTCTCAGATGAAGGTGTAGCTGCAGTGTTTGTGCTCTGTAAGATGTTAAAACAGCAAAAACTAGTGTTACATTAATGTCATGTGACCCAGGTCTGAATGCAGGTTGTTGTCTTTTCCATTGCCAACAAAAGCCAGATGTTAGTGGATGTTATCAGGTTTTTTGACCAGAGGAAAACAGGCTTTAGAAATTAGTTTGAACATCCAGAAGTATAATGACAGTCCTTGATCGACCCTTTAAGCCCACGGAGGAGTATACTGCTTTTTTCCTTTAAACTAGAGAATCGACTCTGTCTAACAAGCCCTGATTTGTCAGTGTGCAGCGTATTCTTCCATGTTTACATTCGGGAATAAAGATTTGGATCAGTCTGACCCCAGAACTCCGATCAGATAAAGATAGAAACCAGCTCTAGAACAACACAAACACATGTGTAACTTTCTGTGTTGAAGTTTTCTTTGGTTATTCTGGTTTACAGTGTTTTTATCTAGAAAATAAGGAGAAATTCACTGTGTTTTTAGTTTCCTCTTGTTCTCTGAGCTGAGTCTTTGTTGAGTCACATATATAATTAGCTGAGGTTGAGCTGATTCTGAAGATGTGGAGACTCGGGGACATTTTTAAAAATGACAGCTTTATCAAGAAAAAAACAAAGGCCTTAATGTGGCTCTAAAGGGGGTTAAGGGTCTATTTTTACACAAAGAAGTCAAAAATGTACTCGCTCCGTCTTCTGAAATCAAAATCCGTCGTTTTTGGTATTGGTGTTTTTAACCGATGCGTCCTCTGTTTGCTTCAATAATATATTTTGTGTTTGCAGAAGAACATCCAGGGGAAGAACCCACTGAAGAGTTTCAGATACACCGGAGGGAGAAGCAGGAAAGACAAAGCAGGCCGCTCGTAGCCGCAGGTCACATGAACGTGGATGTTAAAACTGTGCAGAGACACTGAGCAGGAGGACGGTCTGGTCTCCATGTTGGCCCAGGTGAGACTAGTACAGACTGTGTGGACTTGGCTGGGAGGGTAAATGGACCACGGACAAAATGGACGGAAGACAGAAGAAAACAGAAAGTTTCAGTTCGAACCTGCCGTAGCTGCTGTGTGTAGACTGACACCACAACAGGATCATTATCTCATCTTTAAAGCTTCTATTCTTATTCTATTCTTATCCTCTTTATTAAAATAAAGTGATTTCTCCTCAAACTTTGAGTTTTTGCATCTTGGTCAATGTAAAACGAGCTGTTCACCACAACATCTGTGTAATTACTCACAAAGAGACAGTGGCGGTGTAGTAAACATGTAGCAGAGCTTTAATGATTCACTACACATCTTCTCTTTCCTTTTGACTGGAGCGTTTCTTCAAATCCTGCTTCTTTTTCTCCTGTTTTTAACACGCGTCTGACTTGTCTTACAGTTTGTGAGGCGTATTCCTTGTTATTTTAAGACTCTAGTTCGATTCAAGGTCAACTTTGCTGCCATGCTTCTTTAATCCTGTGTTCCCTGTTTTGTCACTGACCTATCACCACAACACCACTGGAGTAGTAAGCCATGTTGCTTTTGGTGCTTTTTGGGGACGTCTGAGTCAGGTTGGGTTTTATTTTAGTGGCTAAGCCTTTGGCCTGAAACACTGGTCAACAGTGTAAAACCCCTGAGGCAGATCTGTGATTCATGACGTTGGACTAAAGAAATAAACATTAACATTTGCAGATAAATATAACAAAATAATCGACACAATGTTTTAGAAAATAGCTTCATTTTAATCAAATGCATTCAGCAGTACATTAAATCAATTTAACTGAGGCCAGCAATCACACTGTAAAGCTACTAAAGAAACATAAACATAAACATGGATTTCTTATGGAAAAGTACCTGACAAACTTAAGTCTTACTGAACAGAAACCCAATTAAACTTCTCTCTATAGTCTCTGCTCAGCAGAGGCTTTCTACTCCACATCCTTTCTCTGTTTTAACCACAACTGTCTTCTGGACGTGGCCCTAAAATCAGGTTCCTCTCCACTCAGATTTCATCCCAGAGGTGAAAACGTCCTGAAAACTAAGGAGTTACCAATCTGTGTATTTAGTATTTTTAAAGCTGTGATGTTGCAGCATCATCAAGTGGTTAGTATGGTCTTTGTTTAACATAGACGTGGGCTCGGACACTGAGGTGATCAATCAATAGCGAATTCAAAAGGGTAGTCCTGCGTGGGCACCGAGTCAAAGATGATGCTATCGAACGGGTTCTCGGTCGACCAGCTGTCCACGGGAAACCAGGAGTCGTACCAGGAGGTTGTTCTTTCAGTTTCAGGCGGTGGTGTTGTGGTTGTTGTGGTGGTTGTTGTTGTGGTTGTGGTTGTAGTTGTAGTCGGGGTGGTGCTGAGACTGGCTCTTAACCTCTGCTGACGGAGCCTGCGTAGTCTCATGAGCCGGAGCCGCCTTTGTCGCTCTGCGATCTGAGCTTTGGCGTGAGCGTCCAGCCCTGAGACGGTGCTGTCGACTCCCACGGCGCTGGCTGCAGTCGTCTTCACCACGTGCGGTTTGGTGACCAGTCGAATGGGCCTCTTGCCGTTCAGCGCCATGATTTGTTTGATGCGGTCCCAGTTGGACTTTGCCAAGGTGAAGCTACACGGGGTGGCTCCGGAGTCGTAGCCCACCATGCAGAGTCTGGTCTGAGGGGTGTAGCCGTCGACTTTGGCCGTTACCTTGTACTCCCCAGGATTCAACAGCCGCCAGTAATCACCACCTACAGCTGGGATTTTGGAAGGGTACTAGTTAGGACCTGGATTTCCTTTTTAAAAAAAAAAAAAAAAAGAACGAGAAACTGAATTGTGAATATAATGGGAAGCGTCTTGTGCCCAACATACCAGTTCTGACATCATGCCGTATTCCCTCCACAGTTATGGTGGCGTTAGCCAGTAGAGTTCCCTCCACATCTCTCACTACACCCTTTATCCCTCGATTTACCTGCACAGGAAAACGGCACATTACACCTTAAATCCTGTTACATCTTAATTTCAGTATGAAACAACATTAATGCAAAACTGTAAAAAAAAAGACCAGCTCATACTGGTTTGCCCAGTTCTCACTTGTTCAATGAAGGACAGCAGAGCCTCGCGGTTGTTCTCCCACTCAAGAGGCAACTCGCTTTCATGGGGAAACTTGTCGCAGCCCAAGAAGATGGAGAGCTCGAAGCAGTTGGTGTGGAGGTAGCTGAAGTCATTCATGCCTATGAGAGGAAGGAGGAGTTGTGAAGAATTTAGGAAACAAAAGTGAGAATATCTTTATGATCATACAATTTGAAAACCACCAAGTTTGGCATCTTAAAGCAGAGCAGGGAACAGCCCTCGGACCTCACACTTGTAAGGAGCCACAGAAGATACAGAATAATTGCTTATTGGAAGATTTTTCCCGATCCCATTGCTTAAAAATAATTTTTTGGGATTTGTACCACTGAAGTAAGACTTTTCAGACGACGGAACAGGTGGTGGTTCCAGTAAAAGACTGGTTGTTTGATCTCTTGGGCCCCAAACAGGGTTACCAACAATCATAAGTAGGAAATATAAATATTTCGAAGATGGCGTAGTACATATCTCTCTCATTGTCCATTGTTCCTCTAATCGTCTAATGGTTCCACTCCTGCCTCTTGATATCCTTGTCCTACTTCCTTGATGTCCACTGTGTCAACACTTACTGCCCACCACCGGCTTCCAGCTGGCTCTGTTGATGATGCCCTGTCCCGCCGTGATGTCATCCCCATGACAGGAGCCTCGCTGGGTCTCGGTCATGGTCAGATGGCTGTGGGCGTACGACATTGCCAGCCATCGAAACATGGTGTCGTCTGGTGTCTCCCTCAGGGCTCCCTCGTTCTGCCGCTGAATACGGGCCCATGTGTCCTCGTTCATTTCAGAGTTGGTCCTCCAGCGCCGGCTGTCGGTTAACTTAACACAAGCAAGGGAATATAAGCATACGAGGCAAAGCAATACGATTTAGATTTAGATAATAGTCCTAATAGTGTAAAAACCTTACAGAAATTTGTGGCCGTTGCATATCATAAGGGTATGCGACCAGTTTTTCTCCTCCTTGTAAATTAGCTCCCAGCACAAAGGGGGTGCGCTCCATCCAGGAAATTATGGCTTTTGTTTCAACAGCAAGCTGTGGAAGCAAGAAGGTGGAGAAAAGACTTGTGATTCATAGTGTGTGATGAAATTGTGACACATTGTCCCTTGTTGACAGAAAACAAACTCACAGAGCCGTTGAAAAAGTTTTCTGGGAGGGGAATGTGGTGATTGGGCACAATACGTGGGACCCAGCCTCTGTCCTCAGCTCCCCACAAGATGCTGTTGAGGTCAGGGAAATTCTGGAAAATGTCGTAACCTTCTTCAGTCCAGTGGCCCAGAGCCCAGTTCCCCATCTCTGAGCCCTGATGGACAGAAACAGGGACCACGTCAGGTTTCTAAGAACAGTTCACGCCAGTAACTGAACATTTTAACGCAAAAATACTTGTTAGTTAGCAACACCATCCCTGCACAAAAGACCATCTGAGTCCAGACTGTTCTGGTCTGTGTTACCTGAGGATGAACCAGCTCCTGAAGTCTTTCAGGGCAGGGGTGTCCCTCTGTCTTCAAGAAGCTCCTGAAGACTCATCTCTTCAGAGAAACCTCCTCTACTAACACCTCTAACTTTTCTAACTAGCTCTTGGTGCAGGTCTTTACTTGATCTTCTTCAATTAATGAATAGATTCTATACACTTCTAAGTCTTTCATCAAACTTTAGGCGACATAGACTTCAATACAATCTGACTTCTTTTTACAATTAGTGCAGATTTCAGGCGCATTGCCGTGACGTTGCTATAACGAAGGTGTGTCATTCGTGTCCCAGTGCTGTAAGTGATCTGTGGTGCAGTGGCTCATCGTACCATCTCATAGGCCAGCTCGTAAGCGTCGGGGTTGAGCGAGGGCACCAGGTGTATCCTCACTCCGTCCACCAGGCGGCGCACTCTGGGGTTTTCGTCGTTGTACTCCTTGCACAGGAACTGCATCAGCAGTAGGAGGAGCTCTCGGCCCAGCGCCTCGTTACCGTGGAGACCGGCTGTGTAACGGAATTCAGGTTCACCTGGCAACGGCACGGCAACAGAGCATTAAAGGGGCCCTCCACTGATTTTACACATGAACTTCATCAGCATCTCATTAGCTGCCCCCTACCTGACTCGTGCTCCCCCGGGTTGTCGGAGATCTCCATGGCGTACATCTTCAGGCCCTGAGAGCTTTTCCCAATGTTGTAAATCCTGGTGATGTTGGGACACTCCTCGTTTATCACCTTCATCATCTGGACGAGGAAGATGGGAGGAGAAAAGGGCTGTAAAACTGCCGTTTGAAGAATTATCTGTTTATTAGGTTTGGTTAAAAACTGACCTGTCTCATCTCCTTGTAGTTGTGGTGTCTGAAGTCTAGGTCGTCTGAGGGGTTCACTTCATTCTCACTGTGATAACTGCCTGAAAGAAGCAACACACTGAATGGACTCTTCTGCTGAGGTGATGTTAGTGTGTTAATACTGTACTTTGTGCTGTTTGAGCTCCTAGTTATGGGAAATGATGGAAGAAGTGATGCAGTTATGCAACAGTCTTTTACACTGAGGTTATGAGGTTCAGGTTGTGAAACAGACTATTGTATATCCTCATTCTTGGGTGAAACCAACTCAAAGTTTGGCCAAAGTTGTGTTTTTTCTTCCAGGTCTGACTCATAAGATCATTAAACCCATGAAACACTAAAAACTGAACGCAAGCGAAAAACAAGTCTTAGTCACTGAGCATCTTAAAGGTCCCATATCTTACTTTTCCCCTGTGTTTTATTTGCAGAAGGGATGTGCTGGACCTCTCTTCTGATTGGCTCTTATTTACTGTTTTATACTTTGGGTTAAATAATAGAAAAAAATGCTTTTAAAATTAGGTCATTAATAAAACCTGGATTTGAAACGAATAGGTGGTTCCAGCTCACCAAAGCATTAATAAGCAGTATATAAAAATAAAGAATAAAATACATATAAAGACTTTGAGTGCTTATCTTTTTATACTTGTTGATAACTACATTTATAAGAGAGGATCTGATCCTCTCTTCTGATTGGCTGTCTGTTTTCTGACTGAGCCAATAAAAGTAGAGCAGATTTCAGGTAAAACTCAGAGAAACAATATCCTGCAAGGTTTGGATGGTGGGTCCTGGTGGGCTGGGCTTGGGTTTGGGGTCATGGCTTAAGGTGGTGACTGCTTTGTTGTGACATCACAAAGTACCTGAAGTCCTGACGGCTGGTTTTAAGGCTCAGTTTCTGAATACAGGCTGTGAGCATTTCTCTGTGACTGAGACCTTTGATACTTTCACTGTATTAATATAGAACCTAGACCTGCTTTATAATTAAAGACCACATGGAGGTCTACCTTTAGACCGTATGGACCTTTAACATCTACCTTTAGACTGTATGGACCTTTAACATCTACCTTTAGACTGTATGGACCTTTAACATCTACCTTTAGACTGTATGGACCTTTAAAGTTGTGAGTTTCTCTTGAGAACAGATATGATCAGGGTTCCTGTGATACTGACTGGGCAGTTGACAGGCCAGGATCTCGGCTCTGAGGCACAGGCTGCCGTTCCAGCTCTGAGGCATGATTCGGATGTAACGTGCCACCACAGGTCTAGAAAACTGGCTCATCACCGGTGTGTCCTTATCCACATTTCCATAGAACAGCTGCAGAAAGAAATGTCTAGCTGTGGTGATTCGAGCAGCAGATGTTGTTTATGTGTGTTGTGTATTGTTTATCCACTCACCCATTCAGCGTAGCCATCATGAAGCACAGTCCAGTCCCGACTGTCGTTACTGAAGGCCACGAAGTAGGAGGACACGAAATCCTCTCTAGGAGGTAAATTAGATTAATAAATCCATGTTTGCACTGACCTGTATGGAGGCTCATCATAGCAGGAAAATCTAATCAATATTTCTTTATCAACACTGGATCAATAACTAGCTAGAATTATAACTAAACTCTGCAGTTTGCCTCATTTCTACAAATCAGTATTTTGTTTTGTTTTCTTGGACATTAAATGTTTTGGTTCATTTTCACAGAGCTAGATGAGGAGGTGGAGACCAAACACAGAACTAAAAGAGAGGGAGCACCTTCATTGTATCTGACGACCATGAGGGGGCGACTCCACTGGTTGTGAAAAGAAGTCAGATCATATTGAAGTCTATGGGTCTTTCACAACAACCTCTGTCTTTGAGTCTTGGATTGTCAGATGCATAAATGCTGACATGTTGTTAACATGGTGTGAACTACAGCCCACAGTGATGAGACTGTCAGTACTTTTACAGGTATCTGGTTGTAAACCAGTGAGGATTTATCCTCAGGGAGACATGAACATAAGGACCAAATGTCACGGTAATCCATCAACACAAGTATCGGCCCTCCACGATGTCACCCACTGGTTTGAGAGCTGCTGTTTTGAAGCCTCCAGTTTGTAATTTGTGTCTCGGTGGATCTGACCTGCTCTGTACTCTATCCTGATTGGGTGGTACAGTCTGTCAATCACACAGTAACCACGCCCCCCTAATTCACAGCAACTAATCACAGAAGCACTGGTGCATTTTGGGAAATGAGTTTTCAGAGGGACTCACAACTGCTCTGAGTTTCTTCCTTGAGTGATGACCCCAGTGAACTCCACCTCTCGACGAGCATCGACCTCAAACCAGTGGTTGGTCTCCTCCGGCTCTGCGCACCACGCGCCGCCGTGCAGGTCGTCCTCGTTGTCAGACCCCTGCAGACGAACACAGGCCTCAGCTTTCAAGCCAAACCCAGGATTTTAACTCACGAACGCTGGATCAAGATGAGCTGTGAGTGCTGTACCTGCATGTTGAGTCGTCCCCTCTGAGCCGCGAAGCCATGGTGAGACTGAGAGGAAGCCAGCAGCTGGTCGTCCTCCACCCGGTGAGACTCCAGGCCCAGAGGAGGACACTCTGAAAGGGAAACGCACAACAACAGGGTCTGTCAAAAACCACGTCAACCCCAATTCATCTGTTTACTCTTTGCATCTAACTTTAATTCTTAAAAAATGAGAAACAAACGAACAGATATTTAAAAAAGTTCTCTTACTTTTTGGTTCAACAGGCACTGTAATCTGCTTCAGCCTCTCCTCCTCCTCCTCCTCCCACTTCTTCCTCAGCCGCTCAGCTTCCAGAGCGTAATGTGAAAACAATATGTGTCAAAACATGTTCCTCACACAGACCCTGCTCTCCAGCCAACCACCACCGCCACGCAAAATATTTCCATATGTGCTCGTACAGTGCACCTTCACTTACGCTCATACATTCCTCCTGTGTTTCCTGCCTGAAAATATGGGTCAGTTCAGTCTGTTGGAGTTAATGTCGGTCAGACAGAAAACGTTTCCTCTGATTTTGAGGTGAAAAAACCAAGAACAAGAAGTTGCATAAGACTGGTCTGTAGCCTCCCTCCCTGGCTCCTGATACCATCGCCCACCACAAGCCTTTCTCTCTCCTCCAACCTCGTCTCATTAATAACAAACCACTGAGGAATTAAGGCGAAAGGAAATGTCATTTTTCTTACTGTAAACAAATCTGATGAAAAGGCCAAAACCCCTCATGTGTGAGTTAATCTTTGGCTTTTAGCTCCACAAACTAAATTCTTGACCAAGAAAGTGAACCTGGACTCTGGGTCTGTAAAGTGAAGCCAGTGCTGAAGAGCCTTAAATCTTCATCCTCTCTACTGACCATCAGGGGGCGACTCCACTGGTTGTTAAAGAAGTCAAATTGTATTGAAGTCTATGGGAAAATGTCCCTACTTCTCCTTGATTTATTAGCTCAGTAAACGTTTTCAGTCAATCAGGAAAGAGGACAGGTCAGCTCCACCTTCTCCTCCAAAGATGGTTTCTACTGGTTTAAAAAACCAGGACAGCAGCTCACAGACCAACTGGTGACGTCTCAGAGGGTTGATGCTTGGTCGTATCAGAGGATTAAATAAATGACCAGGTTGGACTTAGATTTAGGAACTGGATTCATTTTTAGACAGAAGTGGAGCCGTGTCCCTCATTTCAGGGTTTGAACACATTTGTGGTTCCATCGGATGAAATGATAACAGTCAGAAAAATATAAGACATCACCAGGCTTATTTCTCTTCTGACCGAGAGCCCATCATTTCCAAAAAAAAAAGAAAAAGAAAAATAGAAAAACCTTTTTCCGCCTTCTCCTTTCGAGCTCGCTCCTCCTCCTCTTCTTGTTTCTTAGCAGCCACTGTGGAAGAAGGATCACAGACAGAAAACAGCTGAGGTCGCTGGTGACACCTTCAGTATAGAGCTAACGTATAAGACCGACTCTGGAGGAAGATTTCCCAGTGGTCGACGTACAGTCAGCGTAATCGTATTCTTCATACCAGGGGCCTACGTATGGAATCGAGGTGGTTTCCTCTGAAATGGAAGCAAACACATTATTACAGCCAGACTTTGACTCCACAGTGACTCCTCCTGGTGGTGCATGGACATAGTTGCACAAAAGACAAAAGGCAGAATGAAGCCTCCTCCTTATCATGAGCTGAAGATGTTCATGTATCATGATGATCATTCACTAAGCCCCGCCCCCTTTGTGAAGATGTTTTTTGGCGACTGCGGCCATGTTTTTGAACCAGTGTTGCTTATGAAAATAATATCGTTTTAGTCTTCTAAAGCTGTATTTACCAAATTAGGTGTTGCTGAAGTAAAAGTTGTATAACTTTTACTATTTTTAAAGTTATAAAAATTAGCAGCAGAACTTTCTAAGAAGACTTTAGAGTCCAGGAGATTTTTTGTAGAGAACGTTGGACCTGAGAGTCAAATTTCAATTAAGTCGACTGATTGCCCTCGAATCTCTTGGGCACCAGGTGAACTTGATTTTCAGAAAGTAATACTAATAGTAATGATAATACTAAACATGAACGAAACAATAGGGTTCAACCACTTTGAAGTTAGAACCCTAATAAATTCACAAAGGTAGAGATGTAAATACTGCAGCATGTAGAGGAGTGTGTAGAAAGTATTGATCCTACTGATCCTAGTGGAGATGATCAGTGATCTCTGATCTCATGTCAAACCTTCAGTTGGAATCATCACATAAACATCTCGTCTTTGAAATGATCAGATACAGTTATAGCAACCACTCCTCAGTTAGACAGACTAATAGTTCTGTCCACAGAAGATCTGTTTTATTACACCATCATTATAAACCTCATCCTGTCAGTAACTCACTCGCACCATTAATCATAAATATGGCTCTTATTCATTAAAACGTTTCCAGCTGCTTCCTAACTCGCCATTTATTTAAAAAAATGTGAAAATTAAACATTGTCACAAACTCAGCCCTGTGCAGCGGGTGTGTAACAGATGTGTACCTGGTATGTACATGATGGCCTCGGTAGTTGTGGCCTCTTTCTTATCAGGGGATCCACCAGGCACCTCATCTGTGAAAAGCATGTAATTTAATATGTAGATTACAAATAATAACAGCATAATGATCATGTAACAGTTTTATTTGTGCCGTCAAACTAAAGAGAGCCTCTGCAGCTTCCTTCTATTCTTTATTTCCCTGTCGTCTGTCTTCATTTATTTGTTGAAAACACTTAAATAATAAATCTGTCTAATGGAGAACAGCAGTGTTTTGCTTTGATTGCGCCTCCATGTGCTTCTCCTCATTAAATCTTCCACTTTCACAGCCCTTGTAACCGACAGGAACCTCGAAGCTCTGTCATGAAAAGGCTTCATAAAACTTTTGGCTCTGATTGAGGATGTCAAAGAAACCAACATCTGGCGTCCCAGTAGTCCGCGTCAAGCTCACTGAGAGGCTTTGTCGGCTTCTTCTGAACTGCATGAAAGAGACAAAAAGGTGGGTTAGTTTTATACCTTAAGAAATCTGCAGTTCCTCCACAAACCACTAGAGTAAACCACTGTCTCCTGCAGTGAGACAATCCTTAGACTCCATGTTAAAATGTCCAACAGCAGAAATAAACATGTTTCCAGCCTGGAACAGAAACCGTTCTGGTCTCTGGAGCTAATCTCCTCCTTCATGACGACATAACATAACTCATAACTCACCTTTTTATATTTAACTAAGGATTAAAGTTATGTAGAATTGAGGGCGTGGCCTCTGAGTGACAAGATGGTAATGGAGCAGCCCATTCTGAGCTTCAGAAGGTGTTTGTTCCTGCTCTTTTAGCTCCAGGTTGGGTCTCTACCAGCTCCTTTAGGGTAACATCTGGCTGCTAAATGGTCCCCTATGTTCACCAGCTCTTCTCTGACTAAGTCTGTTTGCTGCTAAGCAGGAAGTTATAAGTTTAAGTTATATAGATTTGAGGGTGTGGCCGCTTTGAGTGACAGGTGGGTGTATATTTGCAACAAATGGACATGCACCAAAGTCTCAGCTCCACACATGCCCCTCCTCTTTGCCCATTTTGAGATTAACTGGGAGTTAGAGGCAGAGTCAGACACCACCAAAGTGGTGACAGTTGAGCAGCTCACTCTGAGCTCTTTAGAAACCTGTTTGTGACATCACAGAGGCTGCATCCATCTTTATTCACAGTCTATGACCAGATCAAATAAATCTGAGCATATTTCATTTCATAGATTCAAGACTGATCTATTCATATCTAGGCCTGAGTCTGTTTGGAAAGATGTAAAACTTTTATTATTATTATATATTATTTTTAGCATTGACATGTTGTCAGGGTTTGATGTGATGAGTTTCTGTTTCTTTTCCAGACTTCATAACTGCATCTTTAATGTGTGAGTAAGCACTAAAACCAGCTCTTACCCAGGTCTGGCTCAACAGGCTCTTTCACTTCAGGCCCCTTTGGAGTCACAGGTCGAAACACTGCAAAGATAAAGTGAAGGAGTTAGAGGCTGTAAATCTGTCGTCTCATCAGACCAAGATGGACACAGGGAGAGGTTGTGTGATATTCATGATTAATGTTAAAGAGCTTGTGTCAACAACCTTACATTTTCATTACTGTGAAGAAAATACCTCTGATTTCCTTCCTTTCTAAAAGCATGAATCTAAAACATACTTACATGTGTCCCAGCCCAGCTCGATCAGCAGTTTCTCCTCTTCCTCCTCCAGAGAAGGACGCTTGGTGGTGGGCGGCTGCACTGTGGTTTTCACTTTTGTTTTCTTGGTTGGTTTGGGCGCCTTTGGCTTCTTTGTGGGTTTTGGTGCTTTGGGTTTCTTGGTGGGTTTTGGGGCTTTGGGCTTCTTTGTGGGCTTAGGAGCTTTCTGCTTCTTGGCCTTGGCTTCTTTCTCTGCTGCTTTCTTTGCTCTGGCTTCAGTCACATGGGTTAGAGGAGGAAAACACTCAGTTACAGGATGTATGAAAGAGGCACATGAAGCAGTTCTGCAGCTCCTTTAAATCCTAGTTACATGAATTTATATTACCAATGGTTTCTCCTCAGTCGGTCTTTATACACATGTATTTACAGTTCACATCACGACAGCAACAAAAGTTCAAACTGGAGCTCAGACACATGGACACTGTTGTAGCACAAAGTCAACAGGACCTGGACCTGAAGGAGGATTGAGTCGCCTCATTGGTTTGTTTTGGTCTGAGACCAACCATGACGCCTCTGACGCCTGTGTCATTAGCCAAAGACTAATAATCTCTCCATACAGCTGCTCCAGTGACAACACTGAACCTGACGGAGTCCTTATATAAGAGTAGACAGAGATTTATCAGATGGTGGAGAAAGATGAAAGCCAATGAAATGAGGGAAATATCTTTTTAACCCTATTAAGCCCACAGAAGTGTATATGCTTCCAAATATGACGTCGTCTTTAGAGAGTGTTATTGCTCCATGATGGTTCTGAGCTATAAAAACGCTCCTTTTCTCCTCAAACTGGAGAATCATCTCTTTCTAATGAGCTCTGACTCGTCCATGTCTGACATTTACTTCCATCGATGGATCAGGTCAGAGAAACTGATAACTGATAAACTCATGAAGGAAGTTAGTTCAGATCTGGATCAGTCTGAGCCTTTGACTGGAGCTTTGCTGCTTTACTTCTGTGTGTTTATCCATCCATTCTCATCCTCCATCTTTGATAGAGACGTCTAGAGTCACGTCTCTACATGGGACACTCCTATTGGCTCCAGTGGGTGATGTCACAGCCAATCGAGCTGATTTTTCATCATTACTGCTCCAAAGAATGAGCAGAACTCAGATCAGATAAAGAGAGAAACTTCAAATCAGCTCTAAAAACAACTGTATTATTCTTGTATTATCTGCAATAATAAGATTATATTACACTATGACCATGTGTAACTGCTTCAATGTCATAATGCACCTCATATTTTATACCTTATATTTTTTAGCTTTATATTGTCATTATTGTCTCTCTAATTTGGAGCAACCTGACACAAGAATTTCCTGAGATGAGTAAAGTCTGATCTAATCTTATCTCATTTTATCCTATCTTAACAACGCTCCGTGATGCCTTCACTGCTCCCAGACGTAGTTTGTCTAGAACTATTTCCAGCACATAATCCACTAAATACTGTTTTTACATGATATATAGATTAAATAATGTGTTAATCTGTGAGGAGTTTGTACCTGTTTTTACCTGTAACCTGTTCCCCTCTGCTTCCAGCCTAAATGCTAAGCTAAACTAATAACACCCTGACTCCAGTTCTGTCATGAACACACAGACATTAGACTGGTATCCATTTTCTCAGTGCACTATGGGTAAGATTTCCCTTTCAGAAGTCAGAAGACCTGAAAGTCGACTCATCCCAGCAGACGTTGATTAACTTCACTAAACTGAGGTTTGTTCCACATCTTTCTTTGAGTCCAACCTTTAGTTGTGAAGATAAGAAGGTCAGAGACAAACAAGCGAATGGACAGGGGCGAGCTCTGGACCTCCAGGCTCAAACTGTTTCCAGACATGCAGAGGTGTTGTATTACACCCTTTCAAGAGTCTGATGAGAAACTGCATATAAACTTGAAAGTATAGAATAAGTGGTTTCGGGTTGAACGACATGGATCATTACAGAGAGAACATGTTCAAAGGGCTTCAGGGTTTAGTGTTTTTAATCCTCCCATGTTTTACAACCATCGTCAGACTCCAACGCAGACACACAGAGCCGCTTGTTTTCCTCTGTGACATATTTCCTGATGTTCCACTGGTCCTTGAACACAACAGTTACTCAGAGACGATCCAGGATGAGGGTCATAACTGTCAGTCATGTTTTCTTGGCATTTCAATTGTACACAGAAACTTACATCACACAACCTGAGAGTGAAAGAAGGCTTTAGAGTTTTTAATACTGCAAAGCTTTTCAAGTTTTTTTTTTTGTGACACAATTATAGTTTTATGTCAAATAATGTCTGATGGTAACAGACAGTACAGACAGACAACGCCTGGCCCCTGAGGCCCCAAATGTCCCAGAGGTCCCAGCCTGTCTGGTCAATTGGTTTTTGGTCTTTTAAAGGTATATAGTTTAACTTCTCCAGTGTCTTATTTTGAAGGATTGATATCCATAAGAAGATATATTTGTGGTTTCAAGAAAAACAGTGTAGTTTTACATCTACTCTCTCAGACTGTTTTGAGTGAATAAAAATATGGCTGAGATCATGGAAACCAAATCCTGGAAGGTTTGTATGGTGGGTCCAGGTGGGCAGGACTTGGGGGTGTGGCTGAGGGTGGTGACATCACAAAGTTCCAGAAGTCCTGACAGCTGGTTTCGATACTTTCACAACATTAAAATAAACCTAGACCTCTACCTTCAGACCGTATGGACCTTTAACATCTACCTTTAGACCGTATGGACCTTTTAACATCTACCTTTAGACCATATGGACCTTTAACATCTACCTTTAGACCGTATGGACCTTTAACATCTACCTTTAGACTGTATGGACCTTTAACATCTACCTTTAGACCGTATGGACCTTTAAATCATGAGAATTTGTTAAGAAATGAAGGTGGATACTGTGTTATTACTTTCGTGTGGTTTTATTTTGTCAGGTGAGCCAACAGCCGTTCACCTTCTGTGTGAATCCAATACTCATTGTTTCTTTTATCAATGACTGGTCCACACTGGTGTGGTTTATGGGGACCACTGTTACCATACAAACTTCTGATGTGGTCACAGCAAACCTTTGCCTCTGGGCCCCTGAACAAGTTAATCCGGCCCTGCTTACAGTAAATCAGACCACAGTCCTTGGTAGAATCCCAAAGTAAGCAGAAGATAACAGCTTCCATAGACTCCATAAAGCACTGAGCTGCACAGTGCAAATGCAAATTTAAAAATATATAAAGATTTTGCAGATTCAGCAAAGGCTTGAAGGAGAAGAGAAATTGTTTGGGGGTCTCAGTTTTTATGTAACTCGGATCAGCTGCATATGAGAAGCTCTGGCTGCTGGGTTTGTGGTTTTGCTTCATGCAGTGGAAAGTGAACATTCAGAAGATCAGTGCCAATGAATCAATGCTACTCAAAGTGGGCCTCCTGTAAAACCTTACGGAAAAATCGTAGTGGAAATATTTCTGCTTAGACTTGTGTGTTTTTTTTTTACAGATGCGTCTTTCTTGTCAACATAATTGAGGCACAGACGTTGCCTGCAGGATAAAAACTCATCCTCTGATCATTGTGCTTGAACAAAACAAGCTACTAAAGGTTTTACAGTTGTGTTGTGTTCCTGGCAGAGAAAGCAGGTCGGCAGCGTCTGCCAAGAAAATCTCAGACCACCAACTGAATCACTGCAAGTTTCTGGCCTGTCATCTCTGAATCACTCAGACACTTTCAACAAAATAAAATCTCCCAAATTCCTCTGCTGCAAAACACAAAGGAAGCACGGTGGAAAGAGGTTTATGGAGTAAGAGAGGAGGAAATCTCTGGATGAGTTCAGAGAGGAAGCTGCACTAGATATCCTGCGTCAGAGATTGATTGCAGCCTGTGTATCCTCAGCGTCTTGGCTGCAACAGGCAAATTAAAGTTCAGAGAAGAGCAGAGTCCGGGAAAGGTCACAAAAAATTGGATTCAAACTTGCAAATTAATGCCCACAAGCCCTTCAGATTATGTTGGTTATACTGTGGCTAAGTGTGTTTGTAGACACTCCTACTTACCTGCCTCGATCTCCTCAGGTGTTTTCTTCTTCTTTGGCTTTGTCTTCGTCTTCTCTGCCTCCACTACTTCAACAGGCTCGTCTGACATTTCAACATCTCCTTCCTCCCCCTCCCTCCTCTCTTTGACCAGTCCTCGGGTTTCTCTCACCTGGACCCGGCCTCCAGAGAGTTTGTCTTCCTTTACGCCTCCCCCAGCACAGAGCAGGGCACAGCACAGGGTCAGACCGACCATGACGACCAGCACCTCAGCCCTCATTTCTCCAATGAAACCACAGCTCTGATGAAGGTGAAACAGGCCGGGGATATCCTCCGATCTCAAACGAGCTGTAAAAATAACTTTGGGCTCACAATGACCAACATCTGACCTGCAGATGCAGAGCTGCAGCTGTCTCGGGCCCCCAGACGCTGAGGTCCTTTAAGAGGCCTCAGAGGACATGAAGGAAGAGAACAAAAGGATGAGCCTGTGGAGGTCTGGAGTCAGCGTGGAAGAGGAAGAAGACGTCGAGGGCTGGGAGCTTTAAAGAAGCCTCCCGGTCGTGCTGTAGCAGGGGAAGTGCATCTGTCTGGAGTAGATTTTCAGCAGCAGCAGAGCTACACACCTCCCTCCCTCCCTCCCTCCCTGCCTCCTCCTCCTCTTCAGTCACTTCTCTCCCTCATGGCCCTTCACCCCCTTTTCCCCTCACCCATCTCTGAGCAGAGGGGAGGAGCATCTGCCACATGTGACATTCCTACCAGGGAGGAGGGAAAGAAAGAAAATTAAAGAAAGACTGTTTACTCTGGTTCACAGAGGAGTGGAGAATGACTGTTGTTCAATGTAAATCATACAACACAAAGAGAATGAGGATTTAAAACAAGATGAGTCTCCATATTTTCTCAGAAAAACAGACATCAGGACCTGAGCTCATCTGGAAACTGAAGACGAAACTGAAGACTGAAGGAGTCCAAATTAAGCTGTGTACAAACCTTTAAAGGGCCATACAGTCTAAAGATTTAAAGGTCCATACGGTTTAAAGTTAGATGTTAAAAAGTACAGGATTGATCCCATTGACTTTGGCTACAAGCAGCTGACAGCTAGGCCTCTGAAGGAGACACTCTGATTGGCTGTTACATCACCCACTGGAGCCAATAGGAGTGTCCCATGTAGAGACGTGACTCTAGATGTCTCTATCAAAGATGGAGGATGAGAATGGATGGATAAACACACAGAAGTAAAGCAGCAATGCTCCAGTCAAAGGCTCAGACTGATCCAGATCTGAACTAACTTCCTTCATGAGTTTATCCCTGAAGTCAGTGTCACACAGGACAAATCAGGGCTTGTTAGAAAGAGCTGATTCTCTAGTTGAAGGAGAAACAAACAGCTCAGACCATCAGGAGTAAGGAGGCTCTGAAATGATCGGAAGTGTAAATACTCTGTGAGCTTAATAGGATTAATAGAAAAGTTCCTATTGTTAAACATTTGAAACTCCTAACTCCACCTTCAGATTTGTCCAGATTCCAGATCTAAACATCAAATCTGTGAGTGATTGTGACTGTTAATATCATGATTGGCTTTCTCCCTCTGCACATAACATGTCCTGACTGTTGGTGTTGACCTTTCCCTCCTCCCTCCCCTCTATGAGTTTCAGTCTGACACACTTTAATAGACCTGAAAAGCATGAAGAGGAAGTTTAAATGGTCAGTTGGGAACAAAGGGATATGAACTCAACTGTGGAGAGTGATTTAATAAAGTAACACTGCACTTAGATGAAGCAACGTATTATATAACATTTTCTGTCTCTGGCCTTCATCTTGGTCACTGGTGGGGTCACAAAGCATTACCTCAGTCATAACAGCTGTTAGCAGATGTGAGGACTGAAGAGTTTATTCCTGGGTGAACAAACTGAGTCACGTTATAAAGTCAGCAGAGAGACATTATGTTCTGCTCGGGCAGCTCAATATCAGCAGGTGATAGAGTCCTAAAAACACTTTACGGTTCAGCTTTATGGTCTATTTTCCTCTAAATGGACCATCATTTAAAAAATGAACATCATGTTGTATTGAAGACTTGAAACTAGAGACTGAGACCATAAACTCATTAGGAAAACGTTTACTGAGCTAATAAATCAAGGGAGAAGTCGGGACATTTTCCCATAGACTTCAATACAATCTGAATTCTTTTTAAAAATGGATATAGACACTGGGTCTGAAAAGTGAAGCCAATGCTCAAGTGCCTCAAACTTTCATTCTATTCATCTACTGGTTGTTAAAGAAGTCAGATTGTATTGAAGTCGTTTTCCTAATGAGTTTATGGTCTCAGTCTCTAGTTTCAAGTCTTCAATACAACATGATGTTCATTTTTTAAATGATGGTCCATTTAGAGGAAAATAGACCAGAAAGGAGGGGATGAGTTAGGGGGCGTGGCTACCGTGTGATTGACAGACTGTACCACCCAATCAGGATAGAGGACAGAGCAGGTCAGCTCCACCCCTCACTCCTCCTCAGCTCCACCTTCTCCTTCATATATGGTTTCTTCTGGTTTAACAAAACAAGATGGCCGCTGGACAAATTATAAACTGGAGGCTTGAAAACAGCAGCTCAGGGACTGATGGGTGACGTCACTGTGGTTTGACACTTCAGACGACAGAGAATCTTCTGTTGAGCTTCAGTTCAGCAGGTGAGTACAGAACATGGAGCCGTTTACGTCAGCACAGACCAATCAACCAGCTACATACATCAGCAGCATTTAGACTTTGCAGTGAAGAAAATGTTCATCTGTGTTGTGTGAAAGGCTTTTTGCTGTCAGATTTTATTGTGAACCATAGAAAAACAATCTTAATTTGTTTCCATTAGATGTTGAGTCACTGCCCTGCTCACGCTGTGTGTGTGTGTCTGTGTATCTTGTGTTTTCTTTTATTTCCATCTGTTTCCACTACCTCACTGATGGAGGTTTTTCTGTTTCACTCTGTTATCATCAACCTGCCAACAGCTGATCATAATACAATATTTCATCTCATTAGAATTCACTTTGGACATTTGAAGATTTATTCATGAAGTAAAAGTATCTCAGAATTTGCAAAAAAGTCAATATAAAATCAATGATTTTCCCTGATGTTAATGTTTCTTTCACAGTTTGTTTCTTCCTGATTCATTTCAGCTGAATATTTCTCTGCTTTGTCTTTTTCTCCACAATAGATGGACAGAACCCGACATCTGAGGATTAGAGTATGTGTTAAATCACATACAGATGTGCTCAGGAGTGTGTGTGAGTGTGTGTGAGTGTGTGACAGTATGTGTTTGTTGGGGAGGGGAATGAATGTGTGTGTGTGCAAAAAACATGTCAAGAAACAAGATTAAAGCAAACAACAGTTCTTTCGTGTGTGTGTGTTTTTGTGAAATACTTTTATTACAGAATGAGTTTAACTTGGCCAAAGTATTGGACCATATGTTCACACACACACACACACACACACACACACAGTCTGTGACCACTTAAAGAGTCTGTTTGTGATGGTGATTTGCGTTGACATGATATATATATAAAAACTGACCTATGGTTGTTATGGTTCCTGTCCCACCTGCTCCCTCTGACTTTTTTCTCTCGCCCCCCAGCGTCATGTGATGAATGGAAAAACTGACGCCCATTGACTCCAACAGGAATCCAGAAAAAACTCTGCGCTCGGCCATCTGAGCCACACTTCATCTTCAGGCCGCACTGAGTCATTACTGGACACTGATGAGATGGACCGGGCAAGACTGGATTAACCCCTACAGGCCCCAGGGCCGTGAGGGCACAAACAACATATCTGGTTCAGATCTCAGTCTCTTTACGTGAACCTTTACGTCCTGTGGTGCTGCAGCAGAGTGACGACACGGTGAAAGCTCAGCTGACGTGGAGCAAATCTGATTCTGCCTCACTGCCCTGAAAAAACCCCAGAACCACTCCATCAGGGGCCTTTTGCCCCTTTAGACCATAAAATGTCCCCGTGTCCAATATAACAAAATGTTTCACATTATAAAACATATTTGAGCAGCACAAGTCAAAGGGCTCAACATTGTCTTGAGGAAACAAGACAATGTCCATCAGTGAAAGGGTCGAAGAGTCAGTTTTACATTTATCTTGTTTTAAACTGGGAACCAATGAGACCAAACTTCAATAAAAATGTTTATTAAAATAAGTTATTGTATAATTACATTAGAAAATATTTAACATTTCTTATTCGTTGTCATATTCTGAGCTCAGTCACATTTCTCCTGAATATATCCTGTGGGTCCATCAGTGCAGGTCATGGAGCCTGTAGTAAAGTGGACGCGGCAGCGGCAGCGGCGCGGAAAGCGGCAGCGGCGCGGAAAGCTGGCAGTAGATGGGCCGGTAGGTCAGAGGTGGGCAGCCCGGAGGGTGGTGGGGGGTGAAGGACGGGGTGAAGCCGTGCTCCTCCTCTGGCAGACGCTCCTTCTTCCACTTGGTGCGTCTGTTCTGGAACCAGATCTTGACCTGGGTCTCGGACAGGCGCAGCGCCGAGGCGATGGTGTGCCGCTCCAGCACCGACAGGTAGTGGCACCGCCGGAAGCTGCGCTCCAGGATCTGCAGCTGCTCCACGGTGAAGGCGGTGCGGATCCGCCGGCTCTTTCCCTTTGGCCTCTGGAGCTTCTCCTCCTCCTCCTCCTCTTCCTCCCCCGGGCTGCAGCTCTCACCTGCCGGGGGATGCTGCTGCTCTCTGGGCTCCTCCGTTTCAGAAGAAGCTCCTGAAATAAAACAAATTCATTTAGAAACTCATGCCATGTAACTCCAGCTGGAACCATCTGCTCTCCAGGTATAAACCTCTTCTCACCTGTGGCTGTCGCATCAGCAGCACAGGTTATTTTCCCAGTAAACTTGGCGGGGTTCAGGATGTCCTCCACAGAGAAGGGTGTCCTGTGGACCAGCGGGACTTTGGCCTCAGTTGGCTGCATGTCAGCTCGCTGTGGGCCGTCGGTGTGAGTCTGCGCCTCCCGGGGTTTATATACGCAGCCTCTGCGCACGCCGCCGGGGCGTTTGCACATTTACATCTGATTCAAAAAGTTTGAGGCCTTCAGGAACAATCACAGCCTCTGTCTCCCTGCGCAGACACGCTCCGGCCCGCTGGACCCCCGTGCCGCCACTTCAGGATGTAAATGCCCCCTCTCAGCTGGGGGGGCACCGAGCCTGTTATTTATTGCGGGGCATCTGGTTAAAATGTGCCCCCTTTCTTTGCCGCCGTGTTCCTCATTGTGGATGGTGTTGTCATTATTTGCCGAGGTGAGATTTTACGCTGCTCGGACACGTGAACGCCTCTTGTGATGCTAATTGATGGACTCATCAAAGGGAAAGTCTGCGCCTCTTGTGTCGACACAAAGATCTGAGGTTTCATGAGAAGTTGACCATCTGATCACTGCAGCCACTTCCCGCCACAGTTACTGTGACTGACCCAAACTCTGGTGCAACCTTCTTCACTAATGAGCTAATAAACAACCTTTCAATTTATTGTTTAATGACAAAATACTAAAACAATCAGTGAATCTATTTATTAGTTGATGGGAATGAAAAGACACTTTATTAATGCATTTTAAGTCATTTATTAACATTTCTTTGGTTATTTTCTCACTTCTTCTGTTGAAGATCAGTAAAAACTGAATATATTTAGAGTTTAGTCTGTTGGTTGGACAAAACAAACTTTTTTCTTTATAACAACTAATTATATTAAGTCAAGAATATAATTGACAGATTCACTCAGGTGCAGTTGCACACGTAACAGTTTAGCTGAAAAAGCACCAAATTATTGTCTGTTACTGGACTGAGAAGTTGTGAAGAATATAAATGAACGTATTTGACCATACGAACCTTTTCTTCAAAGAAAAGTCACTGATGCCTCTGGATAATAACAATAATAACTTACTTTAATCATCAACAATACAGGAATAAAATAACATAAATGAAATTATTGAGCTTTTAAAGTGAAGAAAAGCCGATAAAACAATCAGGTGTAAACCTGATAAAAGTCTGTCACAGAGTCTGAAGCCTGATTTCCTCCAGCAGATCGTCCAGAGCCTCAAGGCCTCGGGAACAGAAACAGGACCTTTGACTGAGAGTCAAAGGTCCTGTTTCTGTCATCACCTTTGACGAGTTGTAGGGAACTAGTTCGCCTGAAATATAACCAGGAGAGACGCCTCTGAGAGCTGTGAAAGTCCTCAATAAAACCTTTAGATCTGTTCCAAACGGACTGGGAGCCAGTGTGAAGAGGCTGAAACAGGACGACGTGTTCACTGGTGGCACAGTTGTGTACAGAGGTGATGGATGATCGAATGTTTTAATGGGAAACAAAGAAATACTTCAGTTAAGGGGTTAATGAGACAAGATTTGGAGCAGGAGATATTAGACATGAGATCGTGTCAATAGATAAAATCTCTTCTCTTTAAATGATTTGTGCTTTGTTAGCAGTTTTATCTTCCTCTAACAGCTTCATAATACAGATAACAGTCCCATCTTTAGAGCCACATTATTGGTTATAGTTTCCTAATGCACACAATGGTCGTTCCTCCAAAGTGGGGGGGTGCAGGGGGGGGGTCAGAGCCGGGGGGTCAGAGCCGGGGGGTAAATGATCTTATGGACGTATAAGTCATGAAGGTGGCAGCTGCTGGTGAGCTCCCGGCCACAGACACCTACAGAGAACCTGGTATTGAGGGGACGAGAGAGGCCGGCCCATCAGGACAATTAGCAGATGTCACCAGTAAGTTTGACCCTCTCTGACCCCGGGCTTTGTTCAGCAGGACGGGGGGGGGGAATGAAGGGACTCAGTGGGGAAACTGGTGGAGAAGAGAAAGATGAGGAGGTGATGGAATGAGATGAGGAGGGAGGGATGGAGGGAGGAAGGAAGGGAGT
>CM076666.1:20653412-20754704 GCA_038496675.1 Rachycentron canadum
TATTTTATTTTATTTTATTTTATTTTATTTTATTTTATTTTATTTTATTTTATTTTATTTTATTTTATTTTATTTTATTTTATTTAACTGCAGTTCACCTGTGAACCTGCGGTGTCGCTGCCGAGCGGAAGCAGGACCGGAAGTTGTCGTCTCAGCCGTGTCTCGCGATGTTTTTTGTTTTCATTGATTTGAAACATGGCGTCCGAAGGAGAGGCGGGTAGTGCTGCAGTAACGGAACCGGAGACCGGAGAGGGGTATGTGTGATTGTTGAAGACCAGTTTTATTCTCACCAACGCGTTGGGTTCGGTTCTGATTATCTGTGAAAATTCAAAGCACAGAAACGTGTTTTTTTAGCCGTTAAAGCTGTTTAAAGCAGCCTAGCTAGCTAGCTAGCTAACGTTAGCAATGCTCGGACTCACCGACTGAACCATGAAACGTTACAGTTCAGCTGCTCTTTGTAAAGACTAAACATCAAAACTTCAATGTTACTCAATCTGCCGTGCAAACGTATGAAATCTACACATTTTGTATAAACCCCTTGCACCAGACTTCGTTTGGAAAATGTCAAATTAAGAAGCTCATTGTGTTCTAATCGAAAGGGGTCAATAACGAGGGGACAGGTGAGCACAGATAAGTTGACATTAGATATCTGCCTCTTTCCGTCGAGTTCCGTTTTGGCATTTCACGTTTTTTACAAGAATAAACAAACAAAACTACAAACTTACAACTAATAAATGGTAAATTACTGCTGGAAAAACTGCGATTTTTAAACTAGAGAATGATTTAGAAAGCAAGCTAACAGGTCGCCTCTCTTTATTCAAGGAAAAATAAGAATACTTTGCACAAGCGAGATGTGGCTGACAAGTTTAAAGCTTCAGTGAATAATGTGAAACTATTCAACCAACAATTGTTTATATAAAACATTTCTGTATTTCTTTTATTTTTTTTTTAAATGAGAGGGTTTGTGTTAACAAAACAAAACACATGGAGACTGTTAACTTGTGCTGCAGGAAGCTGAAGCAGGCATTTCAGATCATTTTGTTGTATTGTATCGATTAATCAATAAAATAATTGGCCAGTAAACCAATAATGAAAATACTCATTGGTTGCAGCTGTAGGTACGTTAGTGAATTTCCACATTCTTTGACCTCAGAAACTACTGTACTTTTTGCATTTCGGACTGTACAAAACCTTTTAGGAATTTTTTTACCAGTTGATATGAACTTTCCTTCTGTGTGTAGTTGGATAAATATGTAATCATCTGAATAATCTTTTCAGGGATGCTGCATTTGGAGAGATACCAATCAGCATGGATACTGAATCTTCAAACGGCAAAGAGGGAATGGTAATATTATCTGACAATTATGATTACAACTTTGTTTTAAACTTGTGTAGCTGATCTGTTTTATCACGGTTAAATGTTCTTTGTGCCTTTGCTATAAATGACCCTTCACCATTTGATTTCTCTGTCACAGGAAACGGCCGGTGAGGGATCGGAGGCGGCCGACGCTCTGACTGGATCAGGGGATGAGGAGAGCGGGAGGCAGCTGGGGGAGGTGGAGCTGCAGTGCGCCTTGTGTATGAAGTGGTTCACTGCCGACACGTTTGGCATCGACACTGTGTATGTTTAGTAAATCTACTATTCAGCCGATGATCAGTGAAATATTAGCAGTGTGTGTCTTTACTGACGTTTTCATGATGTGATCTTTTCCCCCTCTCATCCACAGGACCTGTCTTCCCTTTATGACCAATTATGTGTTTCACTGCAATGTGTGTCATCACAGCGGTAACACATACTTCCTCAGGAAACAAGCAAGTAAGTGCTTTAGCTGCACATTAACAACCTCAGTGTGTTCAGTCGTTCATTAACTGTTTCTTTTGTGTTCAGACCTGAAGGAGATGTGTCTCACAGCTCTGGCAAACCTGACATGGAGGTCCAGAACACAAGACGAGCACCCAAAGACCATGTTCTCCAAAGACAAGGTGGGAAATTTAAATAGACATGGGGACTGGAGGGCCCAGGCATCGAACCACAACGTTTTTCAATCATGGAAATATTGGTCTGTTTTTTAATTCTTTGTTGCAGGACATCATACCATTCATCGACAAGTACTGGGAGTGTATGACGACTCGTCAGAGACCGGGGAAGCTCACCTGGCCCAACAACATAGTCAAGACGATGGTAATGTTGTGCTGTATGCTGGGACAAAACAGTCCAGTTGTTTCTTCAGATAAACACCAGTCTATTGCCCCTTTTCCACTGATCAACAAACCAGCTGAGACCTGCTAACATCAGGCTTTTGTAAGGCTCCATTTCCTGCGTCGGAGTGCGTTCTCTGACGACACAAATTGCTTTTAAAAATACACAAGATTGAAGCATTGACAAAACATGGCATACTTGTTTATTTGCAAATAAAGTGAGGAAGTGAGATCTGATCACAAGTGCAGGGGGCGGACAGCGAAGCAGTACAGGATGTGGGAACCACTTTTTTTTTTCTTTAATGATTCAATGATCAAAACCTGGTAGGGCCCGGGCCCCGCCTTCCGTGGTCCATGTTTTCAGGAACACCGTCCTGGAGACATCACAGATCTGTGATATCAGTTTCCACAGCAGCTTGTTGCTCACTGTCCCTCCCCTGTGTCTGATGACACCACACCTCACAGTTGTGTCCTCGGTCCAAAAGCAAATCCATCTACAGTTGAAAAGGGTGTAATCAGCCTTTATTAGCAGGTTCAAAAAGGTTTAAAAAACAGTTTAAGTCACTGATGCCAGCGAAAAGAAATGTTTCAGTCTCACTCTCGTGTTTTTGCAGTTTCAACTATTGACCCCTCTGTGTAATGAGGTCGTAAAAAAATAACGTTAGCATTAGTATTAAAGCTTTTATAGCACAGTAATAGCACTTTTGCTTTGTTTATTTTTCAGAGTAAAGAGCGGGATGTTTTTCTGGTGAAGGAGCACCCTGACCCCGGCAGCAAAGACCCAGAGGAGGAGTACCCCAAGTTTGGCCTGTTGGACCAGGTATTAACCACTCAGCTGTTCTGTAAGGGGGGTATTGGGAGCCTGTGAAAATATTTAACATGTAACCAACCTCTTCCTCTTCTGTAGGACCTGGGAAACATCGGACCATCATATGACACACAGAAACAGACCACTGCTACTCCAACAGCCGGAGGCCTCAATGGTGAGAATGTAACAACAACAAAACCCAAACTGGAAAGTAATTATAGTTTCTGTTGGTTTAGAAATTGACTTTGTTGTTGTGTTTCAACAAAGGTGACGGGGAGGAAAAGGTCAAAGGTGCTTCCACACCTGTAGTTTGATTCATTGGGTAAAAACCTGATTCAGTGGTGCTTCAGCTCTTTCTAACAAGCCCTGATTTGTCCTGTGTGACACTGACTTCAGTGATAAACTCATGAAGGAAGTTAGTTCAGATCTGGATCAGTCCGAGCCTTTGACTGGAGCATTGCTGCTTTACTTCTGTGTGTTTATCCATCCATTCTCATCCTCCATCTTTGCATTACTGCTCCAAAGAATGAGCAGAACTCAGATCAGATAAAGAGAGAAACTTCAAATCAGCTCTAGAACAACACAAACACATGTGTGGAACTTCCTGTGTTGAAGTTTTCTTTGGTTATTCTGGTTTACAGTGTTTTTATCTAGAAAATTAGGAGAAATTCACTGCGTTTTAAGTTTCCTCTTGTTCTCTGAGCTACTATCCCCTATTACAGTGAACAGAGTCTTTACTGAGTCACAGATATAATGAGCTGAGGTTGAGCTGAGTCTGAAGATGAGGAGACTTGGTGAGAAAACAGAAAAGACTTAATGTTGCTCTAAAAGGGTTAAAATATTCCTAAGATGATAAAAACACATTGTGTAAATTTTGTGTTGCTGCTCAAAACTGAGATCACAAACCAGACGCCGGGAGTTTTGATGGTCTGACAGGGAACCAGCAGGTGGCAGAATTGAACATGGACCTGAGTCTCACTGACTCATCGCTCATACAGCTCAGGATCAGTCAGTCTGGTTGATACGATGCTGGTACAACTTTATCCATTACAGCAACAGTTCTTGCTCATTATACTGAATCAGATGATTTAGACCAAACGGGGGGTTTGTGGGACCTGGACCACACAGGTTCAGGTGTGGAAGCACCCAGTAAACCAGTGTCAACTCCCCAAACTGAGAGTGAGAGCTTGTGAAACGTGATGACTCCTGGTGACTCTGTGCATTGTGTTCCAGGTGGATCTGCTTTCTCAGGTGACTATGTGGTTTTGGCATCTGGAGCTGATCACTGTGTTTTTGTGTGTTGTAACCCTCTGGATAGAAGTTGGCCCTGAGTTTCCAATCAGACGTCAGTTCTTCCCTCGGCTCAAACCAAACACACAAACAATGAATAAAACATCTTGTGGGCAACTTCATCCACGTCCAGTCGTAACCTCCCTGTCTGCTCTCTGCATCTGTTTGGTGCTCCACCCCACCCCACCCCACCCCACCCCAACCCCACCCTCCCAAAAGCTTTGCCCCCCTCCCCTTTGATTGATCGGTGAACGTATCTTCCTCGTCTCTGGCTTGCTGCTAATGGGGCCTGAAATCCCTAAAAAAACCAAACACTTGTCACTGAAATGACACTCTGCTCTCACCTGAGTGGAGGGAATGAGGGCAGAGCGCCATTTTTAATTGGCCGTTGGCGTTCATCCAATGCTCATTAGCCTCCTTCTCTTCCTCCTGCTTTTTTAGTGACAAACCATCAATTTAATTAACCAAACTTCATGAGTTGTTTCAGATCTAAAGCGACTCCTCAGTGGATGTAGCTCAGGTCAGGATGTGATGATGTTAATGCACTGACTTAAATGGATCCTCATTATGTGCAGATGTTACTAAGTCGTCCACGTGAGCATTAATTAACCGGAGACTCTCAGTGGACGTGGAACAACTTTGTTTTACGCCTAAATTTATATAACTATAAGTTAGCTGCTTCTCTTAAAATATAAATATCAGAACTATTTCTTTTCTGCTTTGTTTTGAATCTTTGTAGCTGCAGCCAGTTAATTATTATTATTGTAATATTTTGTATAAATTTTTTAGACCCTTCTTACATATGGTTTAAACACTTTTTAATTTTCCTTATAACCAGTGTAAACCCTGGTTCTGACAGAACAATGTGGCAGAATAATAATCATTTTCATTGTAAATATTCTTCCTTATTTTATTCTTAAAACTTTAACGTTATAGTTAAGTTGATACTTTGACGACTTGGTTATTTTTTTACAGCTTTTGCACTAAAACACCACATCAAATTCCTTGTATGTTAAAAGTCGGACCAGGCAATAGACCAGATCCTGATCCTGGTTCTGGTCCTGAAGAGGATCACCAGAGGCTGATAGTGTTTGGAAAATGCCACGCAAACTAATTCCTGCCTTTTTGTGCCTGCTGTCTCCCTGTGTTTACCAAGTGCCTAATAACCTGCTTTGTGTGTGTGTGTGTGTGTGTGTGTGTGTGTGTGTGTGTGTGTGTGTGTGTGTGTGTGTGTGTGTGTGTGTGTGTGTGTGTGTGTGTGTGTGTGTGTGTGTGTGTGTGTGTGTGTGTGTGTGTGTCAGAGGCAGTCTTGGCATTATTGGTGTGTATAGATGAGGAGTTATAGACACGTGTATTTTAATTAGTGACACGAAGCCTGAGACAGTTTTTTTTCTATCGACCTCAGACGCAGGAATAAAAAGCTGTAGTGACTCGTCTTCTGTCTGTTGGTTTAAAACAGTGAAGCAACAGACTTGTAGTTATTCTTCCTCCTGGGGCCAGATGTTTAAATGATGCACACAAAAACCACTTCCTGCACATAAATTAGAGACAGTGTTCACTTCATCAGTCTTTTGACCCTGTGTTTACGTGTTTTTAGCAAAATTTAACAGAAAACTAAACAAACAACTTCACTGAGCTTGTTTTACTGTTTAAAAAACTATTTTAAAATTCAGAAATGGAATGAATTGTGGTTGTGCTCAATGATTCATTTAACGCTGCTATATAATAATAATTATCGTTTATTGTATAAACATTTATACTATTTTATTACTATTTTAATATTTACTGACTGATGAGGTTCAGCGTAAAACAGAACTGTTTTACTCTGAACTTCACTAGTCAGGACTATAAATGTCTTCATCAGGCTACAGAGGCTCTGAAACTGATCCGTAAATCACAATATAAATAAAATAAAGCTTTAAATGTCTCTGCCCCCGATTATATCTCTGACTCAACCGACAGCTGAGATCTGCAGGAGGCCTGTAGCTCTGTATCCTCCTTTAAATCTCTTCTTAAAACACATTTCTACTGATACAGGTTTCATCAGCTGTCTGTTCTTTTTACACAGTGGCTGATTGTCATGGTTTGTTTATGCTGCTCTACTTTTGTATCATGTTGAGGTAACTTAACTTTATAACTTTGTTAAGAGAGTCATTATTCTAATTAATAGAATTCAGAGCAGAAGAATGCGTCTCCATATTTCTGGTTTTGTGTGTTCACCCAGTCTCGTGGCTCTGGCCCCTGAGGTACTGCACGTTCTGTCATGCTCTTATAAACTACTCAGAGATGAAACAGATGCAGTCTGACACAGTCCTGTTAAACTGCATTAACTGTACTTAATAAACTATAATAATACTTTCTCCTTTGCCATTGACTGCCTGTGCGTGTGTGTGTGTGTTTTTTTTTTTTGTGTGTGTGTAGCAGTGTAACCTGAAATGTGTCTTTCTTTTTTCTTTTATTGTGAAGGTGCTCTGGCCCCTGGTCCAGGAAAAGGAAGAGGAGCCAAACGTAAACAACAGCAGCAGCAGGAGGGGACGGCTGCAGGGGCCACGAAGAGGACCCGCAGGTATAGGAACTATCAGTCAACACACACATTCATCTGTCTTTGTGAGGACCCTTGTTCCCGAGCATCTGACCCTCAAACTAAAAGCAAGTCTTAACCATCAAACAGACATTTAAAATGAGGACAAGTGTACACACACACACACACACACACACACACACACACACACACACACACACACACTCATTTAAATCATCCTGTCTCACTGAGCTAAATTTGCATCAGCGTCTCCAAAGTGAACTAACGAGCTTTGTTTGGCCCAGCGCCGGCTCAGTGAAGGTGCTGTGCTGTGAAGTGACAGTTTGTATTATTAGTTTACTGACGACACTTAAACACACACCTCTGCTGCTCTCTGTGTGAAATCAGACTTAATTACAGTTCTCTGTTAAATGCGAATGTCACTCTGACACTATGTCCTACAAGTGAAGTTGTGATGGCAGCTGCAGCTGAGACAGAGCAGCTTTATCCCACTTAAAGTCGTAGTTCAGGTTTTTTGATGTGTATTTGAGGTTGTGTGAGGTCGTTAACATCGTCAGTGTTTTACCTGCAGTAGATTCAGATCAGCTTCATCAGATCAGAGCTTTATCTCCCATTCAAGACAAAGTGAAGTTGAGCTGTCACAGTCTGAAGGATGAGACCCTGAACTGGGACAGAGCTTCTGTCTGTTTCAGGCTTTGCAGATGGAAGTTGATGATCAGTTTATTTTTGGTTTTGTTGTTCTCATGAGATTTGTCAAGTGTCACCAGATTCATCATCCTGTTGTGTTTTTAAAAGGTTAAATCACCGAAGACACAAAACAAAGCTGTGCTCCTCTTCCTCCCTTGTTGCAGTGACCCACTGTTCTCGGCCCAGCGTCTGCCTCCTCACGGTTACCCTCTGGAGCACCCCTTTAACAAAGACGGCTACCGTTACATCCTGGCAGAACCAGACCCACACGCCCCGGACCCTGAGAAGCTGGAGCTGGACTGCTGGGCCGGTAAACCCATACCTGGAGATCTGTACAGGGCCTGTCTGTATGAGCGGGTGCTGCTGGCCTTACACGACAGAGGTACTCAGAGCTACAACACACATTTCCAGTGGTTCCCGTCTACGTTCTCCGTGATGTGACCCAAGCTGCTGTTTGTTCCTGTCGCAGCTCCTCAGCTGAAGATCTCTGACGACCGTCTGACGGTGACCGGAGAGAAGGGTTACTCCATGGTCCGGGCCTCCCACGGTGTCCGGAAAGGCTCCTGGTACTTTGAGGTTTCTGTTGACGACATGCCCCCAGAGACGGCAGCCAGGCTCGGCTGGTCCCAACCACTCGGTCAGTCGCTCTTCATATCCTCACAAGCCAGTTAGGAGTAATGTGAACTGGTTGTTACTCAGCTGTAGACTTGTTGGTAACAACCCACAGTAAACTCAGTTTACTCTGCTGTGTTCATAAGGAGCACGGTGAAGTGTAGTGAGAGTCCTCAGAGGCAGCAGCACCTGAATGAAGGTTTAAGGCTCTTCAGCACTGGCTTCACTTTTCAGACCCAGAGTCCGGGTCCAGGCTTAGAGACAGACTGTGGGTGAAGCAGCTCATTTTCACTCGCTCTGCTGCTGTAACACACAGACCTCTCACCTGTCCAGAGGCTGTTAAAGCAGAAACACCAACACCTTCCCCTGAGACGTGACAGATACATTTTTATCAGTTATCACAACGGCTAACTGCTAACAGCTCAGCGTCCCTCTCCTGCGACTGATGACCCTGCTCCTCATGGGGGAAACGGGTCAATCAGTCCATTAGCAGCTGTTTAATTTTGGTGGAAAAGGTCAAATAAAAATAATCTTCAATTTTTTTTCTTTTCGTATCACAGGGAACCTTCAGGCTCCTCTGGGTTATGACAAGTTCAGCTACTCGTGGCGCAGTAAGAAGGGCACGAGGTTCCACCAGTCCATAGGGAAGCATTATTCCTCAGGCTACGGTCAAGGAGACACGCTGGGCTTTTTCATCGAACTGCCTGATGGGACGGAGACGGCCAAGGCTCTGCCCGATACGTACAAGGACAAGGTAACGGCGGCCGAGATACCGAGAGCTGCTGACTGTGCACATTCAGACTCTGACTTCTGTTCTGCTCTGATTTCAGGCATTGATCAAGTTCAAGAGCTACCTCTACTTTGAGGAGAAGGACTATGTGGACAAAGCAGAGAAAAGCCTCAAATCCATGAGCCCCAGCAGGGTTAGAGACCCCCCCCCATTCACCACCTTTCAAAATAAAATCCAGTTAGAAAACCTGGCTCTTTTCCCAGCTGTTAACTCGTGGATCCTGTTTTTCAGATGGTATTCTACAAAAATGGAGTCAGCCAAGGCGTTGCCTTTGAAAACCTGTTTGAAGGCATCTACTTTCCGGCCATTTCCCTCTACAAGAGCTGCACGGTCAGTACATGTGTCACACTCATCACTTCTGTGGCGTCTTAATTGTCCAATTTGCTCAAGGGTTGCCTCCGTCTGTCTTCAGGTTTCAGTAAATTTTGGGCCACATTTCAAATACCCCCCGAAGGACGTCAAGTTCCAGCCGGTGAGAGCTTCCGGAAAGATTCACTTCCTTTCCCACGCGACCTTAAAAAAAACCTCACACTTGACATCAATTGTTGTCTTTGATTTCTATTTCCTGTTTCCTTCAGATGAGTGACATGGGCTGGGGGGCTGTGATCGAGCACACGCTGGCCGACATGTTGTACCACGTGGAGACGGAAGTGGATGGACGCCGCAGTCCTCCGTGGGAAGGATGAGCACGGCTTGAATTCAGTACACCCCCCCCCCCAGTCAAAACACAGCTGAAATCACCACATGCAGGAAGTTAAAACCTAATAAATTTGACACATTCCACACTGAACATTTAACAACTGAATCAGCTCATTTTGGTGCTTTGAGATGTGTATATTTAGAAGTGATTGTCCTGATGTAGAGACTGAACTGGGCGACTCCTGATGTTCTGCGGCCAAACAGACCAACTTCAACATTTCTGTAGACGACAGTTGATCCTTCGCTCTTTAGTGTGTTCTGTCTTGTTGCTAATTTTATTTGTTTTACAATATGTTGGATATTTACTGTTTTATACTCTGGGTTAAATAAAAAAATAATGCTGCATTGACGAAGTTGAACTCATTAATGAACCTTGAGTTCTTATAACTTCTCTGAAACTATATTTTATATTGTTTCTTAAAATGACAAAAAAATACTGATATTCTTGTTTTGCTCTTCAGTGACAGAGAAATCAGTACATTTTTGCTTTAAAATGTACTTTATCAATCTTGGCTGTGGTCGATGTGTGATGTGAATTGCGAGCAGTTGTGTATTTGTTGTTCTGTGTTTTTAGTTTAGTTGCCCCCCCCCAAAAAGGAACATGTCCAGTTTCTCATGAGAGAAAAGTCAGAAAAGACAATATTTAGTAACAGAAATAACGTGAGAGGAAATCCTGGCTGAGAATCAGTAAAAACACTTTATTTATTTAGTTTGTTTATGGCTCATGTGGCTGGTGAAATTGGTTGAAGTAGCTTCAAGTTTCAGGCTTTCTGTATCAAAATTCAAGTATGTAACAAGAAGCCACTGACCTTCAGTTTTTCAGGCTCATGTCTGTATCTGACATGAGTAAAATCAGTTAAAACATCAGTTGTACCTGAGAGCAGGTGAGGAAACAAGTGCTATAGGAAGGAGAACAGACGTGTGCTCTGCTGTCATTTAAAGGGAAGAACTGCTTCCATTGTCCTTTTGCTGCTACAGTGGACGGAGGCTGGTTGGTTTTAGTGCCTGACCGTCCTCAGAGGGCGGTGCTGAGGAGTCCTGACTTCATGTAGGTTTCACTGGAGACCAAAGTCTGTCGGATTTCTTCTGTTGAATCAGCAGGTTGCTGTTGGAGGAGAGGAAAGAAATGAGCTTTCACGCAGCTACATACAGGTGGATCTCACCAAACTGGAATATAAAGAAACGTTTAATTCAAAGTGTGAAATTCCTTATATTCTAGCTCCGTTACACTTGGAGCGAAATATTTCAGGCCTTTTTTGTTTTTAATTTGGATGATTTTAAATTACAAAACCGAGGCCCTCTCCTGGAGCCACACCCGGGAGAGGAGCTCGTCGGTGGGCGCCTGGTGACCAGGCCTTGACCCCGGGGCCCGGTCGAGTTCAGCCTGAAACGGCAACATGGAGCCACCACCCTGTGGAGCCACCACCTGCAGGGGTGGGTGTTGGGTAGAGCTGTTGGCAGATGAAGGCAGGGCCTGGGGATGTTGACCCCTGGAGTCACAGACTAGTCCTAGTAGGGGCCGAAAGGATGAGATCACGGATACAAGCGGCTGGAATGCGTTGGGCTCAGCCTCAGAGACGTGAAGAGCCCCGCAGCTCCTCTGCGTTTTCCAGGTCTGTCCAACTGGGAGGAGACCTCGGGGTAGACCCACAACCCGGTGGAGGGACTACATATCCCATCAACCCAGGGAAAGTCTTGGGATCCCTCAGGAGGAAGTGGATAGCGTTGCTGGAGAGAGGGATGTCTGGAAATCCCTGACAAGTAACAGGAGAAGATCATCAAGGACTGAAGCTGGAGTCAGAGGCTCCAGGCTCAGACGTCTTCAGGACATGGACGACAACTGTCACAGTCCTGGTCCTAAGACTCTCCTGAAGAAGAGTCTGACCTGGGCTGAGCAGACAAAGACCTGGACTGTGGCTCAGTGTCCAAAGTCTTTTCAGATGAAAGGACATTTTCATGTCCTGAGTAAATCCAGGTCCAGAGTCCAAGCTGCTTCAAGTCCAGAGTGAAGTTTCCTCAGTGGTGATGATCTGGGTCCATGTCTTCTGCTGCTGTTGGTCCAGGAGACGGGAGATTTTAGAGACGTGATGCTTCATCTGCTGAAGCTCCCAGCAGGACTCAGCACCACAGAGACGCAGCTACTACTAACTGGAGGGAGGAGAAACAGTCGAGCAACAATCCAGACGAGCTGAAGGCTGCGATCAAAGGCTTGGACCAGGCCTCAGCAGAGCCTCAGGCTGAGCTCCTCCACGCCACCACGCACTGATGACATCACTGCTGCTGAAGAGCCTCAACAAGGACGGAGAGAGACATGAACAGACTCTTCACAACTGTTATTTTTGATTATTAGCAAATATTCTAATATTTTGAGAGACTAGATTTTTTTATTTTATTTTCATTGATCATCCAAATTAAAACAAAAAAAAAAGTTTTCCACGATATTCTAATTTTTTGAGAAGCGCCTGCAGACAGTTTGACCAACAGTGGACTGTTTTCTTACATGTCGGCGGAAGATCCGGTTCAGCAGGCTGCGTTTGGGGCTCTCGGGGGTCTGGGCCCAGTCCAGGTCTGGCGACCGAGACCCAACAGGGCCGAAAATATTCAGCTCCCTGAAACATCCCATCTCTATTATCTGCAGAGGAGAGAGCGGCAGATGTTGGGGCTGCTGTTATTCTGTCTGGACAGAGGATGTGATGTCACCCGGGCATGAACACACCTCGTTTTGCCAGCTGATGGGAACGCTGCCCGTGTTGAACTTGGAGTAGAAGTTGGTGTCTGTGTTGTCCAGGACGACGCCCTTCACCGTGGAGAACTCCTCGATGTCCTGCACGTCACTGCAGTAAACCTGTCTGGGCTGGAGGAGGGAATCAGATCAACGTACACAGAAACTGAAGTTAGATTAAACTGACCAATGTTGATGCTGAACAACGTTTCTTCCAGCCTGCTCAGTAAACAGCTGTTAATGCTAACATTAGCTATCTATCAATAGCAAATAGTTATAAATAGGTCCTTTAAAGATATAGATGGTGGCCGTTCTTTCAAGGACATTTCCTGGAAATCAAAACCTGCTCAAGACTCAAGCTGTAAAATCTTTTTGCCAAATAATCGATTAATGTAATAATAATTGACTCATTAGAAAGTGGGACCAAATCCAAATGTAGTAATAATACATTCATATTTTTACTGAGCAGTATTTTTACTCTGTCCTACTGTTGTTGAATAATGGATCTGAATACTTCAGACTGTGGATGAAACAGATAAATACACCTGAGCAGAGATATGATTTACATCATATGTTCAAAGGTCAAACGCTGAGGTACTTACATCAGGTTTAAACGGAGGCTCAACGAGTCCGGCCTCCAGCATCCTGAAGTTGATTTTTTGGAAGAAAGGATGTGACTGTACTTCTCTTCCCTTTCCACTCAGACAGCCCAACCTCAGTTTTGGGTCCTTGGTCAGTAGCTACGATGCAGGAAAGTAAACCTGTTCGTTTAAGATGTGATTGTAGGTGATTGAGGTTTGCGGTGTGAAGGCAGAGACATCTCACCGCGGAGCAGAGCTCTTTGACGTCCTTGTCGAACTTGTCGCTGTATTCCTCCTTCTGTGTATGTATCCTTCTCTCCATCTCTGTGGCGTCGGGGTGCTCTCCTCGGGCCCTGAACGGGGGTTTTCCTGCTGTCATTTCATAGATCAGACAGCCGAGGCCCCACCAGTCTGCACTCATCCCATAATAATCGTGGCTGATCACCTCAGGAGCTGAAATCAAGATGCAAATCAAAAAATCAGTCTCTGTTCTGCAGTCATGGACTTTTAGATGCAGGTTTTTGTGTGGAAGTGATTCTCAGTTGCACTATTGAAGTCAAAGTATTTTTTTTTATTTAGAGAGTAAACTGGGTCAACAGGTCAGTGAATCTAATTAATATCTTAACTGTAATTAATTATCTTAACACCATCTCAAACAAAACTCTCTGTCACACACAGTCGACAGATGGCAGGAAACAAGGGAAAGATCAAAATTTAACATACAGTCAAGTGAGAATTAGTCTAGAGTCAGAGTCTACGTCCACTTTTACAATGAAGTCAGATTGTATTGAAGTCTATGGGAAAATGTCCCTACTTCTCCCTTGATTTATTAGCTCAGTAAACGTTTTCCTAATGAGTTTGTGGTCTCAGTCTCTAGTTTCAACACAACGTGATGATGTAATGTTGATGTTATGAACAGTCTAGTGAGTCACATACGTACCCATATACCCATGTGTGCCCACTCTGCCTCGGACCAGAGTCCCATCAGACAGTTTCAGAGCCAGGCCCAGGTCGGAGATGCGGATGTGACCTTCAGGGAACAAAAAAAAAAAACAAATTCCCTGAACTGGTTGAGATATTTCCTGTTATGACGCACTTTCCCTTTCTGCCTGTCAATTCCCACATCCCTCCCTCCAGTTGTTCTGTGGCATAAGGAATCAATACAAACTTTTTGGAACCAGTACAGAAAGTGTGTGTTAAGCAGTCTGACCAGTAATTTGTGAGGAAGGTAAAACAAAGGTGGTTCTAAGAATGAAGGAACAGGTGCAGAGGTTTCTTAAAATAGACACCACCACGCCTGAGTCCCACGGGCAACCTGCCTTTGTTTGTATCCATGCATGTCAAAATACCATCAACACCGTTTCCTTCTGTAGAACAGGTCAACGTGTCTGGAGAATGAATCTGATTGGCTGAGCTATTGTTTAGCAGAACCTGAGAAGTTATTTAAATCATTCAGACTAATTTTAGATCTAAAAACATCCACGTCAGAAAGTGCTGTCAAAAATGTCATCATGTTCCATCTGCACAGCTCGTAATGTGATCTGCTCCCAGGTCAAAGCAAGTCGCTGCGGTGGAGCTATTTATTGCACATTAATCACTGTTTATTATGTCTGTACATACCGTTGTCGTCTAACAGGATGTTTTCTGGTTTCAGATCCCTGGAACATCAAACACAACATTTGCTTGAGTGCAGACAGGACAGGTAAGAAAGACGTGCTGCCAGTGTGGAAGCGCTCTCACTAACCTGTACAATATTGACTTCTGGTGCAGGTGAATTAAACCACAGCAGACCTCAGCAGCGTAGAAACATACTCTGTCTCTATCCAGGCCGGGCACACCGATGTTATAAATGTGAAACCTCAAGTCCCCACCGCTCATCATGGTCAACACCAAACAGAGGGCGTGCTTGGTCTCGTAGGCGTACGCCAGATTCACCTGAACGGAGAGTGAGAAAGGTAAAAGCTTATTTACAGTGTAAAGGTTGTTAAATGTCACCCAGTCCCATGAAAAGAGAACTGCTGCCAAAACAAATGTTAAGGACATGATGGTACTTTGTGCAAATCCCACGAAAGAAACAAAAACAACAATATGTTCATCTCTCAACACTTCCTGACTTTTCTATCAAAGACCACTGGATCCAGCTGGAGACCTAAAGCTTTAAAAACACCTTTGATAATGCCCAGAAATTTTCTAAAACATCTGGGCATTTATGAACAGCACATATTTTTTAAAGGTACATAATAGTCTAAAGGTAGAAGTTAAAGGTCCATACAGTCTAAAGGTAGATGTTAAAGGTCCATACAGTCTAAAGGTAGATGTTAAAGGTCCATACAGTCTAAAGGTAGATGTTAAAGGTCCATACGGTCTAAAGGTAGAAGTTAAAGGTCCATACAGTCTAAAGGTAGATGTTAAAGGTCCTTACAGTCTAAAGGTAGATGTTAAAGGTCCATACAGTCTAAAGGTAGATATTAAAGGTCCATACAGTCTAAAGGTAAATGTTAAAGGTCCATACAGTCTAAAGGTAGATGTTAAAGGTCCATACGGTCTAAAGGTAGACCTCCATGTGGTCTTTGATTATAAAGCAGGTCCAGGTTCTATATTAATACAGTGAAAGTATCAAAGGTCTCAGTCACAGAGAAATGCTCACAGCCTGGATTCAGAAACTGAGCCTTAAAATCAGCCATCAGGACTTCTGGAACTTTGTGATGTCACAATAAAGCAGTAACTGCCCTCAGCCACACCCCCAAGTCCAGCCCACCTGGACCCACCACCCAACCTTGCAGGATGTTTACCTGAATCCCACTGTATTTTTATTGGATCACTGAAGCCTGACAGAGGAGATGTAAAACTACACTGAGATGGTTTTTAGTTCTTAAAACCACAAATACATCTTCTTATGGAGATCAACACTTCAAAATAAAAGACTAGAGAAGTTAAAATATGGACCTTTAATAAAATAAAGGTTTATTAAGCTTCTCTAAGAAAACATTTTTTATCATTACAAGGTTTTTTTCAGCAGTTCCCACTTAGTTATAGTTGTTAAATGCATTAATAAAGACAGATCTGCTGACAGCTACATTACAGTGTCATATAACTACCTGCCACCCAGAACCCAGACCCAGCCACCAGAACTCAACTACTGAACCCTCACCACAAATCGACTGTCCAGTTCTTCCAGTATCTGTTTCTCATTGAGAGCCATGGCCTCCCCTCGCCTCTTCTTCACGTGGGTTTTCTCCAGCTTTTTGCAGGCGTACATCATCCCTGTCGCTCGCACCTGACAAGCCCAGACCTGGACACACAGTGAAAGAAAAGACTTGCCAAAGGGCTCACAGGCTCCCTGCAACTATTCAACTGACTCTGACCAGTAAAATTGGTGGATTATCCCTTTAAAGTTATGTTTCAGCTTCTTAATAGACAGTTGTAGACAGTTAAAGGAAATCTGTGGATTCTGGGATTTCTCTCTGAGATGTAGATGTATGTGAGTAAGTTCGAGGTGAAGCCTCCAGTTTGTAATTTGTCCGTTGGTTATCTTGTTTTTACGCCATTTTCCTTCAGATAAGCGTCAAACTACATCAGTAGAGGTTAACTGATTAATCTAAGACAGTGGTTCCTGAGCTGTGGGCCGTGAAGACATTGAATGAAAGGAAAGAAATTGTTGTGAAATGAGGCTGTTGGTATGTGGCCATGCAGGTAGTTTTGACTCTACTTCTCAGGATTTGTGATATTGATCTTAACTTCCACCTGAAGAAATGGCAGCAAACACGAGCAGAGAGGCTGTGACTGCACTTACCTCTCCAAAGCCTCCTTTCCCCAGCAGCCTGTACTGTCTGAAGGTCTGTTTGCTGATGGGCTGCCTTCAAGAGAAAGAAAGCCTTTCTCAGACCTTTTTTTCCAACTGTTTGTAAATGTGGCAGAGACTCGACAGTAATTGCAACCAGCCACTGATTTCGTCTGTTTCCGTATGAACTCACACATACTGACCTCTCCAGCGTCTTCCACTGCAGGAAACGGTCAAAAAACATGCTCTCCTGGTACTGGACGAAGGGCTCTCCACTGAGGTATCTATGTAGGTCTCTGATGCATTAGATAGAGAGGTTAGACATTATTCCCTACAAACATGTGCTCACAGTAGAAGGAGCGTTCGTGGACTTACTCCCTGCAGCCGTGAAAGACGTCCCCACAGGGATCGAGCTCCAGGCTCTGGATGCAGCTCTGTTCATGTCTCAGCACAATGGAGACACTCTGATTGGACTGAGGAGACATGGACGAAGTAGCAGCAGCTAATGTGTTTACTGTTGCAGATAAAGACATGAAAATCTGTTTCAATAAAAGAGAGAGAAGATGTCAGACCTGAGTCATGAGGAATCTCTGAATGATGCCGATGCCAAAATCCCTTCGCTCCTCGTCTGACTTTGTCTCAAAAGTGTCCTGAAGGAGACGAAGAGGAAACAGATTCACAATAGACTCCAGACATCGTTGTTTTGTTAACTTAATGACAGACTGCTGCTGAATTTAAGTGTCACATCTAGTTCTCCAGTATTTCCAGTGAACATTAGTTTGCTCCTTTATTGTGCATGAAATTTATCTTCTATAAATATTTCCTTCTACTTCTTCCTCCCTTCTTGTCATTCCAGAAATGCAGTGACCGGTGTGTTTATGTTAAAAAGTCAATCCCTGCTCATAGAGTCTTACAGACTGAGGACACAGTGACTGAACCTCATTTAAAGGCTTTTCCTGCCGGCTTGATGTGCTGCTTTGTCTTTTATATATATATATATATATATAGTTGTATAATATTTTTCTCAGCTTTAAATTGCTCCGTATTTCTTCACAGTAGAAATCCTATAAAATATATTTTCCATAAAGTGTCTCTAATTGTACCAAAGCATCCTGGAAGGATATGTAGTTCTGCAGGTCAGGGCGACTCCGGCAGAAGAGCTGGAACAGTTTCTTGCCAATTGGCTGCTTCACACACAGACTGTGGTAATCTCGTTCTATAGGAGGAAATAGAACGTGATGTGAAATCACACAGTTATAAAACCACATCGTGTACTGATTTATTCAAATACCCCCCTGCACACGCGCACACAGACACACACCTATGTTCATGGCCAGGTCCACACACTGACTGATGTGAGGAAAACGAAGCATCTCTTTCCATTTCCAGCTTCTACCTTTGCTCCCTCCACCTGAAGGCAGCAGAGACAGACAGTGGATATAAAGGTATATTAAAGGTCCCATATGGAATATATAGGATCCGCCACAGACCTCGGCTTCCAACTGAAGACATACACACAATTTCTGAGCAGATCCATATAGTATGAAGGTTACATTATTATGGCTGAAACGATTAATCCTGATTAATTGAGATTAACTCATAATAAAAATTAACTGACATGATATATTTTGGCCAGGCTGCACTGAGGTATTAAAGGTCCATACGGTCTAAAGGTAGATGTTAAAGGTCCATACAGTCTAAAGGTAGATATTAAAGGTCCATACAGTCTAAAGGTAGATGTTAAAGGTCCATATAGTCTAAAGGTAGATATTAAAGGTCCATACAGTCTAAAGGTAGATGTTAAAGGTCCATACAGTCTAAAGGTAGATGTAAATCACAGACACTAGACACTCTGCTAATAAAAGATGTTTATCAGCAGAGTGTCTACATGTGCACGCGTACATGCACGTCTGGCCCGTCAGGTTTCAGACAATAGTACGCTCGACTACAGTGAATGAACTATTAATAGCTCTGTGAACAGGTAAGTAAAGCCTGTGCAACCACATTACTCTGCAACTTACTTTCAAACTAAAATAGCTGCGCTGGCACTTAAGGAGAGCAGCTAATTTTCTCCTTAACAAACTGGACCAACTTAAAGGTAACAGCACATCGCTTCAGGGAGATTTCAGTACTTCACTTTGCTGAGAAATGATCCATGTGTTTTTGCTCTAGATACCAGAGGGAATATTGACTGGGGATAAACAGTCTTGGCATGGATTCATGAAAGAGGCTTAAAAGTCTGAGGCAGTCAGTGCTCTTTGTTAATCTGTGATCAGTTCACTCAGTTTCATCATTCCTCATCTGTCAACGTCTCGTTTAGGGAACCAACCAAAACATGTCCGGAGAAGCATCATGTCCATCTGACAGCCTGACAAATAGGAAGGAAATTCTCCTGATCAAAGTCCGAAGACTCTACTGCACCACATGTTAAAGTTATATTGAGACGTGATAATACCACACAGCTCATCCTTTGACATCCTGCTACAAATCAGTTTGATTTTGTCACGTTAGTTTTTTTAAAAGAAGTGAGAATTCAAGTTCTTACAAACATTTCTGACATAAATTCACGAGAAACCAACTCTTACCTTCCCTGGCTTTAATCAGAGCACTATTTGCTACCATGCTTTCAATCTCCATGGAGGAGTGTGCGTTGGTTCAAAAAGTTGCCGTCGTCTATTTGTCCCCAAACAGCAAACGGCACATCCAGTCTTCATGCACTGACTGTGATAGAAGTCAGAGCTCATCAGCAGCCGCGACACAGCAACAGTCCAGTCGGTTGAGTTGCAGTCATGAGGTGTGTCTAGCCTGCCGTCCCTGTGACTCAGTGAATGGAGATGCAGGTGTTTGTGCTTTTTGTGTGACAGTGAACTGTGAACACTCCCACGTCACAGAGGAGAAGGGATGTGAGGACAGACAGAGTCTAATGTGAAGTGTTTCAGACAGTTCACATTAAATGACCTTAACACAATTTATCAATTTCATTATTTTACTACTTCTTTTATTACTGTTGTATTATTGACTACTATGCATGTAATTTTTTCTATTTTGTATATTAATATTAATTTTGTCATTTTATGTCTATCTATCTATCTATCTATCTATCTATCTATCTATCTATCTATCTATCTATCTATCTAGCTATCTACGCTTTTGTTTGAAATGTGTTTTTTATGTCATTAATTTAAATATCAACAATGATAAAAATTGAAGTAATGCTTTTTTAATAGTGTCTCTTTATTCAAGGCCCATCAATTGGACATTAAATGATAATAATAATAAGATAATCAAATTATTCTAAAAAGGAAAGGAAAACATAGACATTTATAATAAATAATAATATGAGCTACAACCAAAACAACAAATGAACTGTTTTTACCATGAAAGTAGAGAAAGGAAAGAAAAATGAAAATACCAGAGAATTGTCTGTTTTTATCAACAAGACCTTGTGATTTAAAGCTTGTTTATAGACTCCTGACTCCTGAATAGGTTCCTTCACCTATTATTGTTTCTGATTGATATATTTGGTGTTTTCTTTGGCAGAAGTTACACAAAAACCTTCTCCTTCTCATCTTGACTTCAACCAGGATCCAGTTTTCACCAGGTGCTTTTAGACTCTGTTTGTCAAACCTCTTCCACTGCGTCACAGGATCATTACACGATACATCTCTGCAAGCAGCAAACATAATCCACCCTCCACCTGCACCACCACCTCCCCCCAACCCCCCCGACCCTGATGTATCATCAACATCTCCTGCTGGGATACAGGTTTTATCATTATTATATTATATTATACCAGTGTCAAAGAAGTAAAGAAGTTAATCAAAGGCCAAAGTGAAGCAGAGAAAGGCTCATTTTAATTCTCACAGGTTCTTTTCCTCCAGATTCATTCGCTCAGTGACAATATCCAGATGAAAGAGTCGATCCTGCCCCCAGGAGGACACACGGCACCATTGCACTTGGCCTCATGGTTTCTTCTGTGTCTGTGTGACAGTTGCAGCAGTGATGAGGCTGCAGGAAAGAAAAAACCACAACCTGAGTCATGTCTGAGAGCTGTGAGTAAAATACACATAAATACAAACACACAATACAAAAAGACGTTTGTTTGAACCTCTGGAAACCTGTAAAATAAATCTGGACAAGAAATTCAAGTTGGTGCAGGAAAAGAGTGGTATTTGTGTAACTCTGCACAGATAAGAGGTGTCGATAATGGACGGATGCAAATTAATGGCACTAGTACAAACCATCAAATGTAATTAAATCCACTTAAATTCCAGGTTTTAAAAACTCCTCTGTTGCAGGATCGTCCTTGAAATACACACAGTTTTGTGCACAAGAAAATAGACACTTGAGTGTTTTTTAACCTAAGCTCCAAAAAACACTGTTCAAGAAGTAGAAGAGATTTTATTCGCTAGGTGCAAACCGGTTTATTCAAGATGGCTTTTAATTAATTCTCTGTTCTTTCTGTTTTTATTTATATGTTTTATCTTTTCCTTGTTTTATTGTACTGTTTGCACTTTGAGCTGCATCTTTTATATGAAATGTTCTCTATAAATAAAGTTTATAATTATTATAGATAGATCTGAGAGATGGTTCATGAGAGGGAAGATTCATTTTTCACACTTCTCACTCCTCTTTTCTTTCTTTGTGTGAAATGTTGGGTAATTTGAGCCTGGAGCAGTTAGTGAAATGAAGACATGTGAGGAGTGTGGAAGGGAAACGCCCCTTTCGTGGCACGAGATTCTGATTTTTTTGTTAAAATTCACAAGCCATTAATGTTGGAAATCAATGTGCTTCACAGACGGATTATGATCTGAAATGTCCAATATTTCCCTTTGAACTGTAGAAGCAGAACCAACCGTCAACCACCGTGACGTCACCACCGTCTGTGAGATGCTGTTTTAAAGCCATCGTGGTTTTTTTAAACCAAAAGAAACTATATTAGGAGGAGAAGGTGGATCTGACCTGCTCTGTCCTCTATCCTGATTGGGTGGTACAGTCTGTCAGTCACACAGTAGCCACGCCCCCTAATTCATCCCCTGCTTTATGGTCCATTTTCCTCTAAATAGGACTTCGCTTTACAGACCCAGAGTCAACGTCCACCTTTATAGACTATGAGCAAACACTGAAATACTCAAGTGAAGTACAAATATCTCCATGTTGTTGATTGGAAGCTGCGCCAGTCAGACAAAGTCCAAATCAAAGATTCCTTTGATCAGACGTTAATTCCTTCTCCTTCCCCCGTGGGCAGCTCTTTTTTTAAGGATGCTTCGTTTCAGTTACTCCAGACACTTAAAACTCATGCGCGCTACACTCTTGACTCTCCTGACATTCATCCCTCATTGATCATTGTTTCGTGTGCAGGATAAAATTATTCTCAGCGGTTAACTGAATAACCTTTTTTTGGCTGCTGTGAGCAGCGTGTCATCTGTCTTGTCATGGCCTTAGTCGGGAAGGAGACGTGTTTCCAGTTTGATGCTGTTTGAGACTTGTGCTCCACCTGGCTGACGGCTCAGTCTGACTAAGGGTGAATGTTTTATTTTGGACCAATGACACATAAATATCACCCTAGAAACACATGACGTTATGGAGAAGCCTTAAAACATATGGTTCATACTTCCTGTTTATGAAATGGCTTCATCAGCATTTGGGAAGGAAAGCATGTGAGGAGAGTCTCAGCTCAGTCTGTGATAACGCAGGAGCACAAGTCCTCGCTTCTAAGGCCTGTAATGATCTGAGAGAGATTTCACGGCGCAGTCAGATGAGGGGCTGTGGTCGGCCGCTGCTCTGTGGGCTCATGTCCCTCTAATATGTATGAAGCAATCATGTGTATGCTCAGTAAGAGAGGACCCCTTCATCAGCCAAATTCACCAAATCCATGAATAAAGTTGTGTGAGGGAATAAATATCACCAGTGGTTCAGTGACTTGGATGTTTTATTTCCTGCAGCCAGGTCTGGCGACATCCATGAGCTCCATTTGATGGGAGCGAGCCTGAGTTCGGTCGTTTCACAGAGGCATCTTTATACACTTTTAACAGCTGACGTGAACTTGTAGGGTCCACGTTTACGTAACAACTGGCCACACTTCAATGTGACCACTGCCTGAAGAAACCCCCCCCACACACATACAGGCTGAATGGATTGATGATGTGAAACCTGATGCAGACAGATAATAATAATAATAAAAATGGCCCCAAATATTAGTTAAAAAAAAATCTGACCCTTTGTTAAGCGATGACTAACACGTATCTCCAAACCCAAGTCCCATCATCAGGGTTATTTTCTCAGACTTGCTCCTCTAGGGGGCATCACAGCACGGGGATAGGAAAGAAACCAAATAGGCCACAATGTACCCCCTTAAACCTGTCACCTGTGAGGATCCATCTAAAGATAATTATTCAGTGCTGGTTTGAAACTTTTTCATCCTTTCTACATTTTATCTTCATCCTTTATTTGTAGCTTTGTACGTTTAATTGTGTGAATATGTGATTTTTGCCTTTTCCTTTATTGTCCTGTGAACGCAGGTAAACTGTGCGACCTGCCTGTGACCTGCTCTCATCAGATCCCCCGTGTGAACACAGATTAAAAACACCATACAAGAGCCGCTTTATTTGGCTCTGCAGACCTGATCTGCGCCATCAAGACTGACCTCGCTTTCCTCTCCGCCAATATCATACAGACCTGGGCGTCATCCTTCATGCAAATCTTTCATTTCGGAAATCCAGCGAAAAACAACACCCAATCCGGTTTCCTTCATTTAAGGCAAAATCCTGAAATTAATGGCTTCCTATCCAGAGCTGACCTTGAACATCTCCTCCATTCCCCTTCTCTCAGCTCGAATAGCGTCTCAGCTTCCTTCGCTCCATCCTCTTCATCCGACCCTTCAGACTTTACGAGTCTGCTCCTGCTCTCTTCCTCTCTATGTGAGTCCGGGGATCACACCTGACTGCAATGAACCAGGTTATGACTCGGAATTGGACTCATTTACAAACAATCCTTCAAAATTTGGTTTACATGCTGTTACTCACTCATCAGATCTAAAGGAACAGCTCAAGACTTTGGGAATGAAGCTTATTTGCTGTCTGTTGGAGGTTTAGGTGCAAAGACTGATACCGTTCTCCTTCGTCTCTGTTAAATATGATGTTAAAAGCAACAAAGCCAATAACAACAGTTCATTGTGTTGGACTGGTTCTTCGTCCTCGGCCTCTTTTACCTCCGCTGTGTCATTCATTCATCGAGAGAACAGCAGCATCACTGTGTTGTTGTTTCTAATGTATAAAACTTATGTTTCAAATTTTTAATGTGGTCTAATTTGCCTGTCTTTGTCCTTGTAATCGGCAAAGGCGACTCTTAGATCTGGTTTAGCTCTGAGTGGACGATAATCATGTAAAATGAAATATTGACATGGTTAATTATAATACACCATAATATGGTCATGGCAGATGTTCATCCTTTGAGTTCAGTTCACAGATTCCCAAACTTGAATTGGATTTTTAAAAAGAGGTCTTTTATCATTGTTTGTTATTCTTAAAGATTTTAGATTTAACATTAGCAAACAGATCTCAGGGCTGCATCCCTGTAACAGGCTCTAAAGAAATACAGTGATTTATTTGGTCTCTTCTTCATTCATTTCTGTGAAAATGTTCAAACGATGGGTTTCACCGCAGGCTTCATCAGACTTAATCGTACACAAAGAGCAATAAAGTCAACACATCGGTTGGCCACGGGCATAAACAACGAGTGTGTGGGTGAAAAACAGCTGAAACAATATCTTCTAATTTTTCTTTATGATGGACGACCGTGTTGAAAACAATAGGTGGAAATGAATTCAACGGTATGTGACCGCTAGATAAATTCCACCATAACGATGACTCTAAAAAACATGACGTCTAGGAAATAATAATTCTAACTGCTGAGGTCTGGGACGGCAGAAGTTGCACCACTGAGAATTCAAGAGCTGAAATTGTTCAAGGCGTGAGATCGACCACGACGAACCATTTCTTCTGGATAATTAGCATTAAGTAGGGAACACAACGCCGACCTTCTGTCACCATTAAAAGTTTGCACTTTGCAGCTGATACACAACAACAAGTAGCATGACCATTCACATGGAGTGGTGTTTGTGTCCATGCACCTGATGCAAGTTAGTCCAGTGTTCCTGCTCTTTTAGCTCTTTGTTTGGTCTCCACCGGCTCCTGAGGGAAACATCCAGCTCCACTATGTTCACCAGCTGCTCTCTAGTCATCTTTCCATTGCAGTTTTGTGCAAATTAGAAGAATTTTTAACAAAAAGTTGATAAAGCTAAATTGTGAACGGTCTGTGTCCACGGAGTGATGTTATTTGTATAAAGTTGAGTTTTCTCCTCGAGTCAAGATATTGTTCCAGTTAAACCAGGAATCAGCTGATTGGTTGGAAATGGCTCCATATGACCTGATACTTCACGACATTTGAGGGTTTATTACATTATAAATCCATGTTTCTATTTTTCCTTCTTAAGTTTGTAATTTTTAATTGTGGTTGAAGAAACTGTTCATCAGCTGTTTGCTGCTGAGCAGGAAGTGGACGGAGGCTTTTAGAATCAAAATGGCTGCGTAGATAAGTTTATATGCTTTGGACTGATTTCAGTATAGGTGCTGTTCCCTTATGCTAATGCTTGTATGCATATTGTTTTCTGTCATCACCATCCCTGAAACCAGACCATCTGAGTCCAGACTGTTCTGGTCTGTGTTCCCTGAGGATGAACCAGCTCCTGGAGTCTCTCAGAGCAGAGACGAGGCCACTGAAGACTCATCTCTTCAGATTTGTATGAACTTAACCATCTCCAAAGAAAAAGGCCAGAGCCTCAGAGACTTGAAAGGTAAGTTACTAATGCTGCCTTCACAGTGACTTGAACTTCATTCAGACTAATGTTCTCAGCCACTGTGGGAAGACCATCTCAGTCCAGACTGATGTCCCTCTGTCTTCAAGAATCTGTTGAGGACAGACCCATCTTCTGAGCTGCTGCTCTGAAGCCTCCAGGTTGTAATTTGTCTGTCGGCCATCTTGGTTTTTTGAAACCAGTAGAAACCATATTTGGAGGAGAAGGTGGAGCTGAGGAGGAGCGAGGGGTGGAGCTGACCTGCTCTGTCCTCTATCCTGATTGGGTGCTACAGTCTGTCAATCACACAGTCCCCACGCCCCCTAATTCATCCCCTGCTTTCTGGTCTATTTTCCTCTAAATGGACCATCATTTAAAAAATGAACATCATGTTGTATTGAAGACTTGAAACTAGAGACTGAGACCATAAACTCATCAGGAAAACGTTTACTGAGCTAATAAATCAAGGAGAAGTAGGGACATTTTCCCATAGACTTCAATACAGTCTGACTTCCTCTCACCCCCTGATGGTCATTAGATAGAAAGCCCTCATGGCAGCTGCTGGGTGAAGTTGTGTGTCCAGCCCGTGATGTGTTGAACTTCACTTCTGCTTCAAATCACACAAAAAGCCCATATTAACGTCAGCTGTCATCTGACTTCAGCGTGACTTCGCATGAATTTACATGTATTTGGGAGAAAAGTTCACACGCCCCTGCAGCGTGGGGGGGGGGGGGGGGTCATCAACAGACCAGCCTCCTCTGCGTCCATCACCGCACTTTAAAACACAGCAGCTCTCATTCATACCTCAGTCTGGTGGCTCTGCAGACTCAGAGACAACCGGAGACATCATCATCACCACCATCATCATCATCATCATCAGCAGCAGCAGCCATGCGCGTAAATAAATCCAAAGTAGCCGTTGGCTTCATCGTGGCCGGTGCTCTGACGGTGGTTTTTGGAGCAGTTCTCCTGTTCGTGGGCCCCGCGGTGATGAAGGACCAGATCATTAAAGTAAGTCACCTCAGACTTATTGTAATAAGGTTTTCACCTCAACGGTCGCTTCTTTGTTTTTATCTGTGCAAAGGCAAATTATTTCACACTGAATTATTTCTAAAGACTCAAATCCCGTTTAAAGAGCGTTGAGCAGCTGATGGAGCAGAAAACAGTGAAGTACAGTCCGGAGGAAACTTTCATTCACCTCGTTCTTCTCCCGTTTTTCTTCATTTTAATGGATGTGATCTCATTTGATTTTTGAACTAAAGCTCATTGTAAGTGGAGGTTTGATGTTTTCTGTCTTTGTGAACACATTTTTAATTTCAATACGTTTTTCTACAGCCGATGTATTATCAGGATACTTCTCCTAACACTGTTATATAAAGGTGTTATAACAGAGAATAACCCTTCATCACTGTTAAATAATGACTTGGATATTTTATTTTATATATAATATATATATATATATATTAACTTTTCATACTTCACACTCACCCCAACCCTTAAAGTACCGGAAGTACTCCAACCTTTAGTTGGTACTTCATCTGAATCTTTCCACCTCAGTTACTGTGAAAACCTGTGGAACGCGCGGGAACTACAATTCCCAGAACCCTCTGCGCTGCTGGGGGGGCGTGGTCTGCAGACTATAAATACGGTGACAACAGATGTAGGTCAACGTTAACGATCTGAGGCATTAAAGGTCCACCGGACCGGTCCACGGGGACGTTAGAGCGTCAGCGTTTCCCGCCGTTATTCCGCCGCGCTCGGTCGGACTCAGGTGTGTGTGTTTTACCGGCGCTGTGAGGACACAAACCGGCTTCACCGGGACATAAACACAGGCGGACAATCGACCCCGGCCGAGCCATGGCCGTTAACGGAGCCCAAGTGTCGGTCGGCTTCGTCGTGGCCGGGGTCCTGACCGTGGTGTTCGGGACGGTCCTGGCCTTTGTGGGACCTTTGATCATCGACGACCAGATAGTGAAGGTAAGAAGCGGCGGGAAGTCTCTGTTATTCTGAAGAGTTCAGAATAAAGTCCCAGCTCCAGTCCCTTCAAACAACAACAACAACAACAACAAAAATATCAATAATAATAATACCGTTTATTTTATTTATAGAGCGCCAAATCACAAGGGCCACCCGAGGGCCCTTTACATAGAGCAGGTGCTGACCAAAGCCTTTATTATTATTAAATTATTTAAAGGGACCCACAAATCCCAGATGGGGCAGAATCAGAAAAACAGTAAGTATAAAGGGCCAAAAAAGTTGTTTTGTTTCACCAATTAACTGAAAAAAAAAAAAATATATGTGCAGTGATTTAATATTTAATTCAAATGATGTGTGATCTTATTGTAATGATGGTTTAAGGCCACATTGGTCCTTTAATAGAGACAGTTCACTGAAGATACTTTAACACGACATCATTTTCTGGTTCCAGCCTCTGAACTATGAACATATGCTGTTTTTCTCTCTGATCATCGTTATCATATCATTGAAAGGTGAATGTTTTTTTTTTTGGACTGTTGACATTTGAATATATCAGCTGTAAAAGATCAGATCAGCTGTTCATGGCCTCTTCTCTCAGTCACTCTGCTGTTTGTACAGAAAAATAAATTCACATTTTGAGTTTAACTTTTGCTGAGTGCAAAGGTGCAACATGGAAATCAAAATAAAGGTCATTGGCATCATATTGACTCATATGACAACTTCATATAATCTGTGCGTGTTAGTTACAGAATACACGTGACTCTGTTTGGTGCTGACAGTCGTGTCTCAGTGGGAATAAAGAAAAGAAATGAAATTATTCTTCATTATTTAGAATTTCAGTTTCTGTCTGTTTTTTTAAAAGTTGATCACTAACGATTCACTGTTTCATTCGTGGTTATAGACTCACTCAACTTTTTTAATTGAGAAAATAATTAGAAGCTGAATTGATAATAAATTCTAATAATACTTGCATCACCTTTTCCCCCGTTAACCTTAACCTTTTTTTACTCCCTGTCTGGTCAGAACACGATGATCGACCCAAAGAACGACGTGTCCTACACCATGTGGAAGGACATCCCTGTGCCCTTCTACATGTCCGTCTACTTCTTCAACGTCCTCAACCCTAAGGAGATCCTGAAGGGAGAGAAGCCCATGGTGGAGCAGCGAGGGCCTTATGTGTACAGGTACAGGCTGTTTAAATAAACAATGCCCCGGCGTCCGAGAGCTGGGAGCACAAGCTGAACCATAACCTGCACATGCATTTTTCTGCTGCATTGTATTTTCCCTATCAGTAAACTTTGTCCTGCAGGCGTGTTGCAAGTGTAGACTCTATATGAAAAGGCTGTAGGATGCATGTGCAGGTCTTTCCCTCTGCTTTGCTCACTGTGTCACATAGGAACAAACATTTTTCTGAAATGAGTTTTGAATCATTGTTTTAAACTGATCCAGACTGTCTATAGGCTCCTGCAGAGCAGTATGTGGGTCACTCTCTATGCAGCCATGCTATTAAACTTTTCTCCAGTTACACAGTGGGATGCAGCCCAAACACTGTTGCATAACCATCCATATGTTTGGAGAGGGTGGAGGTGGAGAGGGAGGAGGGCTGGGGGTGGGGGTGGGGGCTCTGGTCTAAAACATTACTCAGCAAATGCAGCTTCAGCTTTATGTGATGTGTCGACCTGGAGTTTTAATTGAGTTCAGATGTTGTTGAGGAAGTTGTTCAATGAACAGATTCTCACTTCTCACTTTGTTCAGTTATTGTCATCTGAACGCTGCAGGGTGTTCAATCAATCAATTAATCAATCAATTAGTCGACCAATTAACCCATCAATCACTCAATCAATCATTTGTGTAGCACTATTCATACAAGCAATGTAACACAAAGTGCTTCACTCTTTCACACACACACACACATTTGTATTGAGAAAAAGCAGAAATATATACTAAAAATAATAAATACTAAAAATGAAATTTAAAAAAACATAGAATGAAGACAAAATAGTAAAGACAGAATAATAAACTGCTGAAAGAGAGGAAAAATAAAAGTAAGGGATTAAAAGGAACACTATCTAGAAAATAATCAAAGGACCTTTTAATTAATGTAAATTATATAAATGAATAAAATTCAATTCAAATCCAGACTAAAAAGGTTTTGAGTTTGTTTCAAAAAATAAATACATATATAATTGACTTTTTGAAATCATTGCACTTGAACCTAAAGGGGAAGTCCACAGAGTTTGACATGAGGTTCAGACTGATCTCAGCTGAGAGCAGTTGTGTAACATCCTGTGCGGCTGTAACCACCGAAAACCGAGTGACGTCGTCTTGCATTAGGTTTGGAGGCTTCAGATCAGAAACCGGAGTTTAGAGGCTGGAGTTTGTGGCTGGAGGCAGGGTCTGAAGCCCAAACACTCAGACAGGTTGGAAAAACTGTAAGTGAAGGCAACGCTGAAGAGCCTCAAACCTTCATTCTCTCTAATGACCATCAGGGGGCGACTCCACTGGTTGTTAAAGAAGTCAGATTGTATTGAAGTCTATGGGAAAATGTCTCTACTTCTCCCTTGATTTATTAGCTCAGTAAACGTTTTCCTAATGAGTTTATGGTCTCAGTCTCTAGTTTCAAGTCTTCAGTACAACATGATGTTCATTTTTTAAATGATGGTCCATTTAGAGGAAAATAGACCATAAAGCAGGGGATGAATTAGGGGGCGTGGCTACTGTGTGACTGACAGACTGTACCACCCAATCAGGATAGAGTACAGAGCAGGTCAGCTCCACCCCTCACTCCTCCTCAGCTCCACCTTCTCCTCCAAAGATGGTTTCTCCAAAAAACCAAGATGGCCGACAGACAAATTGAAAACCTGGAGGCTTTAAAACAGCAGCTCACAGAGATTTGGGAAAAATCCAGTGTTAGTGTGGTGCATTAGATAAAACAGGGATCCCTTGATAGAACAGAGCCTTGGTACAGAGGCTCAAAATCAAAATAATAAATCATATCATAAAATGTTATTGCTGTTAAAGTGACTTTTATACAACCTGCAGAAGAATGTTATTGAGCTATCAGGAAGTTGTATTGATTAAAGGTTCATTTATGATGAAATATAAACCATTTGTTAGAACTTAAATGATTCATTTTGATTGATCACTGACGTTCCTGTTTCTAAGCATATTTATCTTTAGTAATAAATTGAATATTTACAGTTTTTCCATTGTTTGGTTTGGAGGAAAAAAATAACAATGACAGCTTTAGAAAACCGGCATTAACGGATTAGTGAGTCAATAAGTGTCAGATTAATCTAATTATAATAACTGTCAGTTGCAGGCCTGTGCTTTCTCATCTAATTGTTATAATGAACATCTTGGGCCAGTATTACTGCTGCGTTTGGATTATTACTGAGGCAAACAAACCATTGAACGCATCAGACAAAATGAAAACTGATGTAGCTGTGAATCCGTCAGTGGTTCAGTTACAGTTTACATGTTACACTGACGCTTAGAGCTGCACAACTAATTGAAATATAATCAAAATTGCAATTCTTAATAAAAAGTTCAATATCCAAGTCACAGGGGCTGCAATTCTTTTCATGGAGGTAAAATTTGTTGCGATGCTACAGAGACGTTCACATCATGTTCTCCAGGTTTAAAGACACATGCTGGTTTGGTATAAGTCATTAAAAAAAAAAATCATTATTATTAAACATTTAACCAAAACTTATGAAAACTGATTCTGTCCTTTTGTATCTTCAGTCTTTTCACTTTCCAAAGACATCTAATAAAATGGAAGTTCATGGCTCTGTGTTTGAGCTGTAAAAAATCAGCATGTTCAGATATTTCCTGTGTTTTTCTTGTGACTATTTGATTCTGTTGCTGCTCAAGTTTCCACCAAAACAACAAAAACAATGTGATGTTATGGTTTTTAACAGTTTTTGAAAAAGACGAGGGAGGACTGAGTCCTGTTAGCTCAGATGTAGTTTAGAGTAGGTAGTGACACACTGTCAGTTATGGGTTGTTCCTATGTACAATTTCTTTTATTAATAGTTCTTATTGATCTTCTTAACATAGTTATACAGACACGATCAAGGGAAATTAGAAGAAACCGTCGTCATCTTACATGTTACACCACAAGGACCATAAACACACAGGAGGATGAACCCAGGACTCAAACATTCAGATGTAATCACTCCCACTTCTCTGTGTAAAACAGGTTCTAACGTGTCGTCTGGGTTCAAACTTGTCAGCTGACTTGCAGGTTAATTAGCTGTCTCTAAATTTGCTGTAGGTGTGAATGTTGTTTGTCAGACTGGTGAACGTTTGATCCACGCTTCCACTCGTACGACAGCATTCAGATAAAAGGTTTATCCCCTGGGCTTTTTATCCGTCTTATCTTCCTTCATCCTCCTTATCACTTTATCATTATTAGGGTTTTGTGTACCTTGAACCAGCTCTGAAGGCTGCCAGGACTACTGGAGATGGAGGGAGTGTACACATGTTTTTCTTCTTCTTCAGGAAACGCTGTCAGAAAGACAACATCACATTCCATCCCAACGACACGGTGTCGTACAGGGAGTACAGACAATATTACTTCGAACCCTCCATGTCTGCAGGAAACGAGTCCGATGTCGTCACGATTCCAAACATGTTGGTGCTGGTAAGACGTCGTCCTCCCTCTGTCAATGCACGTCTGCCTGTTAATGGACTCACAACCTCCTCCGGCCGTCGCTGGCGTTTTCATTCCTGTGTTTGTTTGTTTGTTTTTTTCAGGGTGCAGCTGTGATGATGGAAAACCTGCCTTTCGCGCTGCGTTTAATGATCAGCGCCACCTTCAAGACTTTCAACGAGGGGGCCTTCCTGACCAAGACGGTGGAGGAGCTGATGTGGGGTTATGACAGTAAACTGGTCGAGTTCCTCAATAAATACCTTCCAGGCACGCTGCCCTCAACCGGAAAGTTTGGCCTCTTTGCTGAAGTGAGTGTTTAAAATGGTGATTTATGGTCATTTGAGCTGAGGTTTAGGGCTTCGATGGACAATGAGATGGACAAAACACGAGTGTGACAGTTGTGCTAAAAACTTTAAGGTCACACACTTTTTACTTCTCCTGTTTTTTCCATAGTTTCTCAATAAAAGTGGACATAGACTTAGACTGAAAAGTGAAGCCAATGCTGAAGAGCCTTAAACCTTCATTCTACCTAATGACCGTCAGGGGGCGACTCACTTAACGTTAACCTTTAACATCCACCTTTTGACCGTATGGACCTTTAACATCTACCTTTAGACCGTATGGACCTTTAACATCTACCTTTAGACCGTATGGACCTTTAACATCTACCTTTAGACCGTATGGACCTTTAACATCTACCTTTAGACCGTATGGACCTTTAACATCTACCTTTAGACTGTATGGACCTTTAACATCCACCTTTAGACTGTATGGACCTTTAACATCTACCTTTAGACTGTATGGACCTTTAACATCCACCTTTAGACCGTATGGACCTTTAACATCTACCTTTAGACTGTATGGACCTTTAACATCTACCTTGTCAGGTAACAATATGGTTTTCATGTTTCTCTTTAGTTCAACAACTCCAACACGGGTCTGTTCACCATCTTCACTGGACAGGACGACATCAGGAAGGTTCATAAAGTTGATTCCTGGAACGGCCTGACAGAGGTGAGGCGTTGCCTCGGCACTTCCTGTGTGTAGTTCTCTTGTGTCTTACTGTCTGACTGACTGACCTCTCTGTTACCAGCTGAACTACTGGAGGACGCCTCAGTCGAACATGATCAATGGAACAGCTGGGCAGATGTGGCCTCCCTTCATGACTAAAGACACTACTTTGCCTTTCTACAGCCCTGACGCCTGCAGGTAAGAGATTTGTTGATGTTTTTCTATCGTCACTTCTTTGTTTCGCTCACTTCCTTTGTGAAAACTCACAAACTGTCCATGTTTTTTTTTTTTTTTTCAGATCCATGGAGCTGGTTTACCAGCGTCCTGGCGAGTTGAAGGGCATCCCTCTGTATCGATACGTCGCTCCCAGGACCCTGTTCGCCAACGGGACAGATTACCCCCCCAACGAGGGTTTCTGCCCCTGCAGACAGTCTGGCCTGTTGAACGTCAGCAGCTGTCGCCACAGTGAGTGTTCAGGACAAAGGGATGACCTGATCCATCCTCGTGTTTAACTGTAGTGTTTTGTCTGAAAAGAAGTTCAGAGTCTGTGACAGAAAAAGAACTGTCTCCATATCACACTTATAAATTCAGCAGGTTCTACACAACTGTAGACGACGTAAGACAAAGTACTGTGGTGTAACACGTGGACGTTACGTTTGTGGGTGTCAGGTTATCAGGTGGCATCAGGCTGTTGTCGTCCATCTAAAGACTGATTACATATCATGGTCTCACAAACTTTGTGTCATGGTCAAGTGTAAGATCTTATCTTTGTGTAAACGCAGAACAATATCAGATCCAGGGTTTAGGTGAAAGGTTGGATCCGACCGGGGCCAGTGTCGCCTGTGACTGGCTGCAGCCCCCACACCCTCAACCCTACATGGATAAGTGGAGTAGATAATGGATGGATGGAGGATTTCTGATTTCTTGAAAATCTTCAGAGCTTTAAAATATGAGCTCGAGACTTGTGCAGTTAATCTGAATATAATTGAACGATCACAACGACATCGTTGTACATTGTTTGCTGTTGACGGACGATCACAACAAGTTTCTGTCAACATTCAGAGAGTTTTATACTTTCACATCAAGGCTGGTCTGGACCAGTGGGTTGTGGGCTGAGCTGGTCAAGAGGGATGAAGAGGAAGAACATCCCAGTTCAATCCCAGTTCAATCCGACCGTCTCCCCATCTGGTTAAATCCCTCAACACCTCTGCAACTGTGATATCTTCTTTTATTACACTTACTCCTTATTACACCTCCCCCGTGCTGCTGTGTGATTCAAATGTTGTCCAAGATAAACCTAATCTTATCTTAAATCAAATCCTCCAGGCAGAAAGGAACATGTTTGTTTGTCACAAGGCTCAACTAAAATTGCGCCATCAACTAGAAACGCTAGTTCCAACTGAAATCTTATCACAATATCTGTTAAAATAATTTCAATATCGACCTTGATGGTGCAGTCCGGGCTAAACCACCTTCCTCCTGCTGGTTTGAAGTCGCGTTGTTATTTTTATTGTGGCTCAAACGATGACCTGTTTTATCTCTGTGTCCTTTTCACAGACTCTCCCGTCTTCATCTCTCATCCTCACTTCTTTAATGCTGATCCCTGTCTCCTGGACACGGTGCTGGGCCTGAGTCCCAACGAGGACGAGCACGGCCTCTTCATCGACATTCACCCTGTGAGTGGACGCACGCACACACACACACACACACACGCACACACACACACGCACACACACACACACACACACACACACACACACGCACACACAGTGTCCGAGGCGTCTCAAACTTCTGGTGATGCCAAAAATCCCATAGGCGCCAATTTCTTCTATTGGCTCATATTCTTCACAATGGAGCCAAACTCTTCTATTGTGTTCTGCAGTCTTTTCCTCTTAAATGTATTTTAGTCTTGGCTTGATTTTTCATCATGAAATGATGAAATCATGGACACGGTTTACTGGTTTGCTGAGTTCTACATCCAAAATAAGAAGCTTTCCAAACCTTTTTTACCACCATTTTAAAAACAGCTGACATCTGCAGCCTGTTTTTAAACAGAAACTGAACATGAGAATGGAGATGTTCCTAATGAACTGACAGCTGAGGGCAGAGCTGCATATGTTTATGGATCCTCATTAGTATTCAAATCATTCAAGAATAAATTAACATTTATCTGTAGAAGCAGGATCCGGCCATTCACCTTCACACTGGATAACATAGTGCAGACGAACCTGCCGATTAATTTAATTAGAAATCAGTGAGACTCTTTAGTTCAAGGTAAATATTTTAAACTGAGGGGTGAAATGATTCCCGATACGTCTTTATATAATGATGTAATAATAATTAATGAACAACATCTTCTTCTAGCAGTTTGATTTGGTGGCTGAATTGAAATGAGACGTCTGGTCTGTGAAGGACTTTTGCTTTGCGTCACCAGTTTTTCCCGCCCTTACTGTTGCGTCGGAAAGCGCGGCTCCTGTTTCCAAGCAACCTCGACAACATGTAACCTGAGGTTTGAAGAGCCTTGGTTTTAACAGTTCAGTAAACTGAAACACTTACATGGAGATGCACCAGTTGCACCGCGTGTGCGTCGCAGCTGCCGTTGCTGATCTGGTGCAGGAAAGTATGTGTGCGTTCACTGTCTGTTGTCTGCTGAATACCTGAATGAACAGTTTCTCTTCATCTTAAAACTATTTCAGAAACACCTTAAGTTCAACTTCAGACAATTAGTTGTCAACTGGCCTTTAATTGTCTGTTTTTGCTCTTTAGAGAAGATGTGTGAAGAAAAAATAGGCAACATGGGACTAGTTGGTGTAAATGTTAGGCAACAAATTAAAAGTGCACTGATGATGATGGGTTGATATAACACTGCAATGACTCAGGCCATTATGCAACCCTGCCAGTGTGAACCTCACCAGCCCTGTGGACTTGGCTGTAAACCGTCTGATAAGGTAATTGGAAATTGGGCTATTTCCCTGTAATTACAGTTGTTTGCGAGACAAGGGTTGTTAGAAAAATTCTATGGCTCCAATAAAAATCAGCTTTGATAAGGAGCGTCTTTTTCTTAGATTGAAGCTCATGAGATGTTTCTGAGTGGAGCTCAGTCCAGCCGGCTCGTCCAGATCGATATCGGGTTTAATTATTAAGGGAAATCTTTTGCATTGGATAAGAGTGGGGTTAGGGTGTGTGAGGTTAAGAGTGTGACACGTCTTCATACGGCCAGTTCACTCACATTCAAACCTATGGGCAATTTACAGTCACCAATTAACCCAACGAGAACGACTATGGACGGTGAGAGGAAGCCGGAGAACCTGGAGGGAACAGTCGAGCACAGACAGGCCTCAGGCCCCGGGGTTCGAACCCAGAACTTTCTTGCTGTGAGGCGAAAGTGCATCACGATGCTGCCCACAACTCATTTTACTTTAAGAAGACATAAACTAGACGACTTGAACAGAGTTGATGTAGTGTGGAGGCCAATCGGAGCATAATGTTGAAGGATCAGTGTCGGCTAAAATAAACTGCATCCCCTGCTTTACGGTCTATTTTCCTCTAAATGGACCATCATTTAAAAAATCATGTTGTATTGAAGACTTGAAACTAGAGACTGAGACCATAAACTCATTAGGAAAACGTTTACTGAGCTAATAAATCAAGGGAGAAGTAGGGACATTTTCCCATAGACTTCAATACAATCTGACTTCTTTAACAAGCAGTGGAGTCGCCCCCTGATGGTCATTAGAGAGAATGAAGGTTTGGCTTTACTTCACAGACCCAGAGTCCAGGTCCAGGTTTAGAGACAGACTCAGGTTCTGTCGCCTGCAGCATCGTCTCATTCACCACAGCTGAGCTGCAGCTCCTTCTATGTGCATGTGAACATTAGTTCAGATGCTGACGTTGGCAGAAATGCACAGATGTGCTAAACTCTGATATTTAGCTGCTGTTGAATGTCACTTTTATGCTTCTTTTATTTCTGTTAAACACGTTGAACGACCTCTGCAATAATATACTTTAGTCAACCTGCTTACTTTGGCGGCGGCTGTGAACTAAAGTTTATTTGTGTGTCTGTTGTTCCCATCACTCAGACTGATCTTCTCTATATCTATTATAATAATTCCAGCTGATAAAGACCTTCAGTATTTGTCCTTATAGAAATCAGTGGGTCTTAACTCTCAGCTCGTGGCTCTGATCAGAGGAAGCTGTGGTAAGTTTGTCTCAGTCAACACAGGAAACGCTGCCTTGGTTTCAAGCTGTAGATTCTGATTTATCAGTTTGAATTTAAATATCATTCAATTGTTTTTTCTCTTTCTTTCTTGCTTTTACCAGAGCATAGAGACATAAAACAGTTCATTTTTAACATTATATCAGTTCATGTTCACCACAGGGTGTGAGGGTTCAGCAGCTGCAGCGTGAAGCAAAAACACAAGAGACACAAACTAAACCTGAGAGTTTGAACAGATTCACGGTAACTTCAGAAATATATAAAAATATGGACAGGGTTAATAATATAGGCTGCACGTGCAGGAGGGGGGTAAAGATTTGCCCTGACAGGTCACATAAATACAGCAACTTCAAATGACAACCCTCATCCTCATGTTCCCAAAACATACCGAGATATATTATCTGAGACGAGATGTAACAGACTGCATCAAATCGTGTTCTTAATCAGCTGCAGGGCATCAGGAAAAGTGAAACATCTGTTGTTATATTTCTTTTTCCTCAGAAACAATTTGAAGCTGAACTTGTGTCTGTCACCACTTTATTCAACCCCACAGCTCAGATCAGGCCTTAAATGCTAAGAGCAAAACAGGTGATTCCCCAGAACTGAGCAAACAGGGAGGTTTCCTTCTGGGGATATTGGATATGATGTTAATCTCCTCATTAAGTCCTGTAGTCAGCCAGGGCCGTAGTCAGAGGTCCAGAGGTCCAGAGGTGGCCACGTTCACGGTGGAGACCTTTGTCTTCAATTTCCTGTTGTCCAGAGTAAAATATTTCATCCTGTCTCATCTTCTTTTCCTTCAGCTCTGGATCTCTAAAGGTCTTTGGACACTTTCCATATCTATCTTACATATTTAGCCTGTGTGCAGCCACAGCATCCAGGCAGGTCCAGGCAGATTTGACCGGCTCACTTCGTCTCCAGCTGCAGGGGAACTTGAATCCTGTCAGTTAGGCAACAAAAATCACTTCACTCTACAAGAACAACAGCCTGTGTTAAGTAACCGAGGTCCTCAGGGGCCTCAGTGGGTGGTAGCTGTGATGTTTGTGTTGACAGTGTGCACTCATCGCAGGGTTGGTGGTTTGATTCCCTCCTCCAGGCCACATGTCGAAGTGGACGAGACACTGAACCATCACTGTCTAGTTTGTGTTTTATTAAACAAGTTCAAGCAAAATCTTTGCAGCTAAAATTAATTTAAACTTAATTGAATGTAGCTCTCACCATAATTACCTTTAAATTTAGTTGAGTTAAGCTTTTCCATGTTTCTCCAGCTGTAGATGTTGTGCCGGGCTGAGAGGACGTTTCATTTCCTGCAGGTTCAAACAGTGAACTGCTGATTTCCGGCTCTAACTTGCCCGAGGTTAAACACCGGAGTCCAGGATCAGTGCAGCTGAAACGTTACAGCATGAAAGAGCTGCAAGAGGACAGACGAGATTTAAGAGCTTCCTTAAAGCCCGAGTTCAGGTTTCCTTAAAATAACAGTTGAACTTCAAAGATGTAGGTTTCCTTTAAAAGTCTTAGAGTTTTCTCCTTATCTTATTCTTAACTTGACAAATCACTTAAAAGTCAGTTAAGTTGTTGCACCAAAGATCTTAGTGATGGAATTAAGGGAAAGTTCCTCTGACTCGGAGCAGGAGAAACCCTTAACCACGAGGAGCTGATTTCACAGACCTGACCTGCGGTCAGTTGATGATTTGTGCGTCCGTTGAGCGTTGGAGCTTTTCAGCAGCGTGATGATGAAAAAGTGATGACAGGTATCAGGCAGCAGATCAGCGGTCTCCATGGCAACTGTAAAATTTTACTGCTCTTTCACTGCTGAACTTTTTTCCTTAACTAAGGGAATCTTTTGAGAAGTGCCTTATGTTTTCTGCAACTGGCCCCAGACTGTTTTATATTATTGATATTTATACTGATTCAAGATGGCCGACTCACATTTAATAGGAGATAACAGCATAACTCCGATGGATGATTTGTGGTCTGATGATCATGAGTCAGAGTGGAGCCAGGAGACCGTCTGAGGAAAAGGCAGAGATGTTTGGTGAAAGTCCCACTGCCTGCTTCACAAAACACACCCTGTTATTTAGGGACTTTGGTTCAGTGGGTCTGAGCTGGAGCTCTGGATCAGGCTGCACACTTTGTTCTGCCAGAAAAATAAAACCCAGAATCACAACAAAAGCCTGAGTAACAGGACTTGCTATTGTGAGGCATCGGGACCCGACCTTGGACAAAACTGCCTCTTTGAAGTGTCTTCGCCTGTTTACCTGCAGTGACTCAGCTCAGCTTAGTCCATGTTTGAGAGGTAAAAATACCAAATACAGAAGGTGGTTCTGACATAAACAGTTTATTAGTCTGACTCACAGGATGGAGACTGTGGGTTCGAGTCTGTCGTTTGACACCTATTCCAGGCAGCATTATCCTTCCTCTCCACTTCCTGTCTGTTGTCGCTTTCAAAACCCCTCAAGTTGTGAGAAAGATTTAGATCTTCCCATCATAAAGACAGCTTTGTTTGGTATTTTCAATGTGAGGAAATCAGACAAGTTCCCCCATGACACCGTTTTGCGGGGGCATCAACAAATGCAACAAGCCAAAGCGTTTTTTTTTTTTTGTTTGTTTTCCCGCCCAGCAGCAGAAAGATGCAGCCAGACCATTCTCCAGCGCTGACTCAGCAATATGGAGATCCAGCAGCTAATCAGAAACACACAGATACAACTAATCCTGTCCAATTGTCTGTGACGAATCCTGTCTTTGCGATCTTCAGTTCTTGTTGAGGATCACAAAGCTGAATCCAAACCCCTGAAAAACTGAACACGAGAACCTTCATATGATTTATTCCTGTTGCGTTAGGCGTTTCATTTCAGTTCGACCTTCACCGGGCATCAGTGCCGCTGCAGCTTCCAACAGACGAGGTCTGAAATATCTCAACAACCAAAAGGATGGGTGTCCCTGAAAGTTACACACCCATTGTTTTCACTGCCACATCCACAGTCCTTGGGTGAATGATTTCTATAAAACCGTCCCCAACAGAATCGTCGACGTGAGGATTTCCTTCATTTGTTTGCGTCTCTTTATGGGAAGATTGGTTTTACAGTCGGCCTGAGGTTTACACGTTGCAGTTCTCTGGTCGAGGAATAATTGTGACTCATTCAAAAAAGGCGACTTTGAGGCTGTTTTTTTTTATTCCCCTTCTGAGATTTGTGTGTTTTGTGTGTCTCCAGCAAACAGGTGTCCCCCTGAACGTGTCCATCCGTCTGCAGCTCAACCTCCTCATGAAGAGAGTCTCAGGAATTACGTAAGGAAACGATTCCCTGAAGTATTATTATGACGTTAAGAGTTGTCATGCATTGTGTTTTTGTATCTGTTCGTTCTGACATATGAGAGGCTCTGGGATGTTTCCTGTTTTTCATATGTGGCCTTGGAGTTTGAAGTGAGTTTGTTCTTGTCCCTGCAGAGAAACGGGAAAGATTTCAGAGGTGGTGATGCCCATGATCTGGTTTGAGGAGGTAACCCTTCATCTTCAAAGATCAGTTATTGATGTCTTTTTTATGTGTTCGTGAGAGAGTCTGGTTCGGCCTTGAAGCAGGAAATGGTTCTTGCTTCTCTGTTTCCAGTGTCACCAACGTGTCATGGTCATTTTCCTCTTCAGCAGCTTCGCCTCAGTTTTACACACTGAACACAAAATGTTCTGCTCTTTGAAAACAAACTGAAGACTCAAACACAGGGCATGTTCACCAGTGATCTTCACTCACATTAAGATTGTTTTAGATATAAAATAAAATGATCAATTAAAGCTGTTAAAACACAATTAGCTCCATTAAACCCACTGAAGCGTCTTCAGAGCCTTATTGCCTTTGTAGAGCCAAAGTCAATGGGATCAATCCTGTATTTTTCTGATCTCAGAGTGAGGAGAAGTTGCTCTGAGTTTATTGTAGTGACAGAATAAAGACAGAGAGACATGGACAATAAGATATTTAGAGCATTAGAGGCTTTGGAGCTGATTTTTCATCATTACTGCTCCAAAGAATGAGCAGAACTCAGATCAGATAAAGAGAGAAACTTCAAATCAGCTCTAGAACAACACAAACACATGTGTGGAACTTCCTGTGTTGAAGTTTTCTTTGGTTATTCTGGTTTACAGTGTTTTTATCTAGAAAATAAGGAGAAATTGACTGTGTTTTTAGTTTCCTCTTGTTCTCTGAGCTACTATCCCCTATTACAGTGAACAGAGTCTTTATTATTATTGATTATTGATTATTAATGAACCCACCACAACACGACTGAAGTAGCAGCCCTGTTGGTTTTGGGGATGTTTGATGAACTGTGAGTTTTATTTCATTGTCTCAGTTTGATGTTCATGATGTGAACGTGTGATTTTGTGTTTTGAAGGAAACTTGAAGCTCTGATGTGAAAACGGTGCTGACACACTACTTTTGTTTTACCCCTTGTTTTACCCCCCCCCCCACCCTCAGAGCGGGTACATAGACGGCCCCATCCTCACCACCTTCCACACAAACCTGGTGATCCTCCCTGCGGTGATGGAGTACATGCAGTACGGCTTCATCGCGCTCGGCCTGGTGACCATCGTCATCGCGGCGCTGGTTCATCGCAGACTGAAGGTAAAGCTTCGAACAGCACGAAGTGTGTGTGTCTGTGGTTTAACTGCATGCAGCACGTGACGCATGTTCTCCCGCAAACAGAGGCTAAAGGAACCTCAGTCACTGATGCTTAACTGACAGAGCAGCCACGATGTTGCTGTCATCTTCATCATCCTCATCATCATCATAGTGCTCCCTCTTTAATATGTGAAACTTGCTCCCAGACGTGTTTCATAGTTGAGAATAAAATGTGAAGAACGGAAACAGATTAAATCTCGACGTCTCTGTGGGAAATTCACCTGTGATACTTCACGTCAGTTAAATATTAAGTGTCTGTGCTGAACGTGAGGCTACATCCAGGAGAGCTAGCCTAGCTTAGCATAAAGACTAGAAATATGAATCTGCAATATCAATATCAGTTGCACGTCCTGGGCTCCGACCTCGTACATTAAAAAACCTTATGTACACGTTGCAGATAAAAACCTGCAGAGTGTAGATGTACAGACGTGATGGACGCGTCAGCCTTTAATGTGTTTGTTTTTCTAAATGTCAGAGAAAGTCAAGAAAACCACTGTACACTATCATGTTAACATCATCGGTGTGTGTGTGTGTGTGTTTTATGAAACACATTACACTGTTTTATAATACCATAAAGCAGCTGGTTAAAGTTAATGAGTACATATGTGTCAGCCAGGGCTCTGTTGACATTTCTGACTGTTGATGAAGTGGTTTTAGTTACGAGCGTTGGCAGGTTTTCACATCATGATTGAGGTTTTGGATGTTCTGTGTCTGCAGAGGTCTTGTTCAAACGCCACGCTTACGACCTCCACAGCGGTGGCCAAACCCGGGGTTTGTAAAACCGTCACCGTTTCAATCCTTCAAACCTGATCCAAGTGACTCCAGAAAAATCTGATGCACTCTTGATTTCACACTGTGGTGAAATCGACTCGATCTTTGGAACAGAGATGATCATGGAAGAATCAGTGCAGCAAGAATATCTGATTTATTTTCTGTTTTAAAGTAGCTAAAGCTCCCGATTATTTGATCAACCAAAAATGAATTTTTAAATCTTATCTTATGAACAACGTAGAGGTGTCAGCCTGGGATTTGGGAAATCATGTTTTATTTAATTTATTTTTTTGACATGTTATGGCTGAAATGATTAATCAAGATTAACTGAGAATGAAAATTAACTGAGATAATAGCATATATTTTGGTTGGGCTGTATCAAAGTATTAAAGGTCCATACGGTCTAAAGGTAGACGGTAGGATTTATTGGCTCTTTATGAACCTCTAGAAGGAAATAAAGTGTTTACAGACGTCTGTCAGAAATCTTCCATAACTGAATTATACCAGCTGATAAATTATTAATGAGCCTCTCCTCTGATTGGCTGACTGACCTGTTGTTCCTGAGAGAGGAGATGGAAAACTACACTGAGATGGTTTTTGGTTCCTAAAACCACAAATATATATTCTGATGGAGATCAACATTTCAAAATAAAGGACTTGAGAAGTTACAATATGGACCTTTAAATTTTGGATATGGCCCATGTGTGACTCTTGAATCCAGTGGTTTTATAGAAGCCATTCTGTGCCACAGGGAGATAATGTATAACAGTGAATTATTCAAGCTCCACAAAAGCTGGATCTTGTTGATCCTGATCCTCAGGACGGTTTTCATGCTGAGGAGGTGAACAAACCAAACGCCTCCACCTTTAATTCTACTTTCAATGATGTTAACAAAACACAAAATTAACCAATCGCACGTCCGCCTGATAATTAACTGCATGTTCGACTCGCTCCCCTTCAGTAACGACTCTGTGCATGAAAACTCCCGAGTCCACTGTTGAAAATCAAACCTCGACGCTGCTGTTTAAACTCCTCCAATCACAGCAGCAGCTGACTGTCTTCCTGCTCTCTGATTGGCTGATGTGTAAGACACTGTGGTCGTGTTCTAGGCCTCCGATAAAGAGCCGGTAAAAGGCGCACATGGCAATGACACACAGGAGAAATGCATCATGGGTAACTCAGGTGGGTTCACACACAAAGTCATCATACACAGGTGTAAATGGAGATGACCACAGGAAGATAAAAAATAATCCTGAGAACACAGAAATGAAACGACACGTTCGGTCCCTCTGAGGAAACCCCTGGTCATGAACACGAGGATGATGCCATTTTTAAGATAATTAAAACGGCTTGTTTTTTGTTTTTCTGCTGCTTCATGACTTCACAACTCGCGTCTCCCTGCGACTCAGTAAATCCAGTTATTTGGGCCGAGGTTTTATGACGTGTCACAATGTGCAACTCGTCCAAAAGATTTGGTTTTTTTTCTGCTGCAGTGAAGAAAACAAGATGGAGATATGGTGTTATTGCACTTTTTAAAGACTTTTACATTTGGTCTTCTTCTTCTTCTGCCTGCAGAGAGTCAGCAGCATCATGTGACTGTTTGCACAGAGAGTTTTTTTTAACCACAGTTAAAAAAACCAGTTCAACCAGTATGAAGGTTCATCCCATCTGTTTAACATGTGAATACTGTGTTTAATGCTGTGTTAAACGCACAAATGAATATTTATGAAATCAAAAAGTCATGAAAAGGTTTTTGACTGGTTTGTTCAGATGGTTATAGAAAATATTTCTTTTGTCTTTTATCTGTTTATTTCCTCAGGATGTTTGGAATAAAGTCTCAGAATAAAGAACTTCTTCTTTTATGTAACATGAAGATTTTCTGTCATTAAACAACTCACTTCCTGTTTGAAGGTGAAACAGCAGCAGCTCGTCCTGGTTCGTCCACATGTGGAAATATTGTTAAAACATGATTTTTAAAAATGTTTCATGATAAGTTTGGAAGATTTTTCTGTTTCCAGTGACCGGATGATGTAAACATGAACGGTAAACTGCTTCATGCCTGATGTTTCCTGATGTTTGCTGATGTTTGCTGATGTTTGATTTTGACCTGATGACACTTCACCTCCTAACAGCCTCTGTCTTCTTCCACAGAGAAATAAAGGCGGAAGTGACACAACCACAAGCACTTCAACCCAAGAGAGAGACCCACTACTACAAGATGAATCAGACTGACACACACACACACACCCACACACACACACAGCTGGTGCTGTGACATCATTCCAGTATGTTGAACTGAAACGCCGCCTCCTGCAGCAGCGAAGACGTGTTTTTTACTTGAGTGTGAAGTTGATGAAACTCTGAGCCTCAGACTCTGAGTCTGTCCAGGCCGTCGGGTTGAGACTGTTCATCCTGATGCGAAGCGAGTGAAGACGCTTCTGTTTCTGAGAAACGCTTTTTGTACAAACGACAACTAAAGAATTTTTTTTATTTTGATCAGGAGTTGATTGTGTCACTGTAGAAATTTCTGTATCAGCAACAAGGGAACGAGCAGCAGAGCCACATCTCTGTCAATGACTCCATGTGCCTTCATGAAGAGGGTCCTTGAATTTCAGGGGTTTCAAGGATCAGAAATCAACACACTCCTGACAATCATTGACTCCTGTTTGTGTACTACTGTCTCCTGTAAAGGTGTGAATGTTTATGACGCCTCCTTATGATGAAAAAGTGAATGAATTCAGAAACTTTGAGTTAATAAATGTTTGAGCCAAATCATCAGTGTGTGATAGTGTCTAACCTTTTGGACTGAAAACAGGAAGTGTGTGTTAACCAACTGTCAACCCTCTGAGGTCACCCTGACCTGCTCTGTACTCTATCCTGATTGGGTGCTACAGTCTGTCAATCCCACTGTAGCCACGCCCCCTAATTCATCCCCTGCTTTCTGGTCTATTTTCCTCTAAATGGACCATCATTTAAAAAATGAACATCATGTTGTATTGAAGACTTGAAACTAGAGACTGAGACCATAAACTCATTAGGAAAACGTTTACTGAGCTAATAAATCAAGGAGAAGTAGGGACATTTTCCCATAGACTTCAATACAATCTGACTTCTTTAACAACCAGTGGAGTCGCCCCCTGATGGTCATTAGAGAGAATGAAGGTTTAAGTTAAACAGTCTGTTCAGGTCACGTCATCCACAAAGCTCAACACATTTTCACCTGTGTGTGTGTGTGTGTGTGTGAGTGTAGAGGAATTTGACCTCGTTATCAGTCACAGTCTTTATCTTAAGTGTTAATTACTTAACTTCTCCTCAGGTCCTAAGTCACGTTGCTGGTGCCACGTTGTGTATCAGCTTGTTGTGTATTTGATATTTAACACAACAATGAGCTTCTGTGATTTTGTCCTCGTTTGTGTCTCAGTGATTCAGGCTCATTCATTAATTCTTCATAGATCAGGGGTCATCAGGATTAAACCTTACCTCCTGCCCAGGTCCCAGCAGCTCAGACCGTGGTTTTACCAGATCTGGTCTCACTGAGACTACAATAAAGGTTTTGATTCGTTAGTAAGAAGAAGAAGAAGAAGATGAGACCAGGATCTCTTCAGTGAGAGAGAAGCCAACAAACCACAAACCTGATCAGAGACCATCACAGTCCACATTCAGAGAAAGTGCAGCGTTCAGGTCTGAGATGTGAAACATGGAGGAAGCTTCTGCCTCTTCTTCCTCACGTCACAAACAGGAAAGAGAAAACATTATGATGGTCATTAGATAAATAAGGGTTTAAGGCTCTTCAGCATTCACAGACCCAGAGTCCAGGTCCACTTTAATAAAGTCTGTCAGGTCAAGTCAGGTTCGATCCCTGGTTCCTTCAGTTTGCGTGTTGAAGTTTCTTTGGGCTGATGGTTCCATCAGTGTGTGAGTCTGTAGGACGTGTGTGTGAATGTGTCCATTGTAAAGACTTTGACTGGTTGATAAGAACAGTAAAGCTCCATTTAGCCCATTCACCATTTTAGTGTCTTTTATATTTCAGGTTACAGCGGCAAGACAGAAAACACTTCTCCTCCTCAGCTGTTCGTCAGTGTTGGGATGAGCTGGACGCTGTGGGTTCGGTCACTTCACTCCCTTCTGGAAATGTGTTTCAGAAGACCCCAAACTCAGTGACAAAGGTTTGAAGTTTTCCTGAATGTTGTAGGTATTTAACCTAACGGTGGGACATGTTGGCACCTTTAACACTGACTGAGCTGTGGGAGTAGAGGGTGTGTTCAGGGACCCCCCGTCAGCTTTTGATGTTCTTTTTACCCCAATTTCAGGGTTGATCATCCAGGTCATCGAGTCTGATTCTGCTGAACCGAAGGTTAAAAGGTGAAGATGGACAGCAGAAGAGAAGAACACAAGTCATTTCCTGTCCTTTAGGTACAATCATCTTTACATTTACTGGCATCGAACCTGAGCTCATGGAGCAGGTAAACACCTCCTCTAATTCTCTTCACTTCTCAGAGTCAAACTGAACAAACTTTCATTCAAACTACATCAAACAAAACAACAATAATAATAAAACACGTCCAGGGAGGGAAGTTGTCAAAACAAACAATGAAACCATAAAGTAAGTCAATGAAATAAAATTCGCTCGTTGACTTGATTCTACTTCAGTGTTGATGTTTGCAGTCTGAGCTCTGCTGCCCCCCAGTGGCCGAAGTCACTTCATACAGGTTCCAATCAGAAGGAACTCAGATGATTAAAAAGTTAAAGTACCCGAGTACAAGTACATCAACATCGTACTTCAACACTGTACTTTGTGTGTGTGTGTGTGTGTGTGTGTGTGTGTGTGTGTGTGTGTGTGTGTGTGTGTGTCTTGTGATGTAACAGTGTGTGTGACTGAATATTAATGAGCCAACAATCCTGTTTCACTTGGTGCTATTTAGGATTTACTGGCTCTGAACTTGAAGAAGGAAATAAAAAGTGTTTACAGAAATCGTCCATAACTGAATTATACCAGCTGATAAATTATTAATGAGGCTCAGATCCTCTCCTCTGATTGGCTGACTGACCTGTTGTTCCTAGAGCTCAGCCTGAGAGATGTAAAACTACACTGGGATGATTTTTGGTTCTTAAAACCACAAATATATCTTCTTACGGAGATCAGCCCTTCAAAATAAAAGACTGGAGAAGCTAAAACGTGGACCTTTAAAACATTTCATGTTTTATTGATGATGTCATTGTTATTACACAATAATAAGCTGTTGTCATGGACACTGGTCCGTGTGTAATAGTGTCAAAAAGGCCACAGGCTGGTGGATTGTTATTAATAGATAATAACACACTGATTAGTCACCATGGTAACGGGAAGATGAGCAGCTGCTCCCAGAGAACTGATCTAATAATCTGACACCATCACCAGTATCAATAATAACTTTTATTGATTAGTTCATGTGCTCAGAGGCAAATTCAATGTATGTACATATGAGAACATACGTGGAGATAGTTATAAATATGTTGTTTTAATAAACTTGCAGATATAAATGAAATATATATCGTTAACATATGTGGTCGCAACATATAATGTTATTATATATACATTTCTAATATTTGCACATATACAATTGATTAGTTATGGTATAAACTGATCTCGTGTCTCAAGATGTTTATATATAATAATAACAACAACAACAATGACATCTCTATATAGTTTACATATAAGGTCACAGCATAACATATCATCATTTAGACATTATATAATGTAAATACAGGATCTATATATACACATATATATGTATATATACTTTTTATATGTGTATGGCAGCATTACTCTTGACATATGTCCTATATTACATTTCTTTATGGGCAGATATTGACACTCGTATCGGTTGTATTGATACTTTGGGGATTGATTAGCCCCCGACAGCAGGTGTTAATCTACACAACAGAACATTCCCATTTGAAATAATGGAGTTGTTGTGTTGAAATGCTGGAAGTGAGCCAGTGAATGACAGGACGTCCTTGTGCATTAAAATATTTGGTCCCCACTCGTTCACGTGATGAGACGGAGCGGTTACAGGTCAGAGCTCGTCCTCTGACTGCTTCAGTGCAGCTGTCGTCTGCCTGGCTCGAAAAGCATCAACAGTCCTCAGTCTGCAGAGACAGAGAGACGGACATTTTCTGAAGCTCCTCGTGTTTTCCCGTCCTTCTCTTTCCTCCACTTCATCAGTCCTTCCATACGTGTCCTCCCCCCCCCCCCATCCCATCGCCCTGTCCTCTATATTTAGCTGTAGCTGTGACCCGGCTGCTGCCGACTGAACCCTGCTACACACATTGTCAAAACAAGGGGCTAATCCTGTCCAACAGGTGCTAGATCCCCTCACACACACACACACACACACACACACACACACACACACACACACACACACACACACACACACACACACACTGAGGCTGCCTCCCTGTTTCCACACAACACAAACACAACGTCACAAGCTCAACTTGACGTGACACTGTTGCCAGGGCAAGCCGAGGGTCACGCTTTCCAAAACCAGCGCCGTGAAAATACCGGGAGGTCGAGTGTCGGCGCCGCGCTCCTGCTGAACGATGGAACGGACCAGTGTGAGGTCTGCTGTGCTGTTTCTGTCCAACATCTCATGACATCCACTGGGTATTAGAGCACTTGGCAAGAGCAGTCAGAACAACGTGGACCCAAGTGTAGATTTCTTCACCCTCTGAGTGACTGCCCCTCACCAACGCCAGGTTTCCGCCACGTGCGGCACTTCCACTCTGCAGTACGACACTCCTGATGGTGTTTGGTCTGCTGTGAGGAGGAGCCTCCTGGTAAACGTCTCAGAGCCTGAGCTGTTGGACGTGACCTCCGAGTGGGGCTGAGTGTGAGGGGCCCTGGATGGCAGCTCTGCCCTCTTTTGCTCCGTTGCTGCAGGAGGGCGTCGCGGTGGAAACGACAGTCTCCATCCGACTGGCTCGGTACAAGCTCGCCTGAAAAATAGAGATGAGAAGATTCAAAACAAACTTAATTTTATTTCTTGGAATCTGGAATCTCAATCTTATGAAACAACATTGTTCCTGTATCCTGTTTGGAGCCATTTGGTCTTTATTTTATTGGCTGCTGCCATCGCGACCCCGGATAAACGGAAGGAAATCGATGAATGGATGGATGGAATAAAGGAGAGATGAAGAAAACCACAGTGACAGCACAGAGTCATCTCGCAGGACAACACCACACTTTTTAACTGCTGCTGTCGGTTGAAAGCCGGAGAAGCTAGAGACTATTATGGAAAACTTGTGCTGCTGCCAATAAAAAGATAAAAACCCCTGTGGGTGACGGGGACCAGGAGGGTGGGGGCGAAACGTGACAGATTAAATAATATTAAGAGGTGGAGCTGCTGCTTCTTCTCACTTCGTTGGCTGATCGATGTCTCAGTGTCAAATCTCTGCAGGACCAGCTGTCAGTAAAGACCTTCCTCATTACACAAACTGATTGTTAATCAATCTAATTATTTTTCCTTTAGTTGAAAATTAATTTTGGTGAAGGGTTGAAATGTTCTGTGGGCCCCCCCCACCCCCATGGGAGCGCAGAGTTTAACTTTGTTAAGCTGCAGCTGCTGATTTATGGAATAAAAAGGAAGTGAACGTGAAGAACAAGCTTCATTTTATCTAACAGACTGGTGGATGTGACATGAGGACGTCGTCCCTCCACTGCAGCAGAAGACAATGCCTCAATTCACATACTTCTTATTTTGAGTGTGTTCACATTTATCAGTATGGGAGCAAGCAGTGCAATAAACTGGTCATAAAATTGAGCCAAACCTTCAGCGGACGCCATATTGGCTCCATAGTAGAGGGGGAGGGACCATGAAGCGACCAAAGAAGAAGAAGAAGGACACGTCGTCAGTGTGTATTTCCATGTTGCATGGCCCGTGGAGCGCACAGTCATTTTAAAGTTAACTTAGCGAAGCAGTCGTCAAGTGGGCCACAATCAAGGCCACATTACAACCTTCACTTCCTGTGAGTGGACAAGGTTGGATCTGATTTAGAGATGGTACCATTAGCCTTTATTGTGCTTTGTCAGCACAAAATGTGGTTTGCTAATGAAACCCTCCCCCTGCTTTGGAGGTAACACAACAGCTGTTTCCCAGCTCAGGGTCTCATCCTTCAGAGGCTGCTCTTGAAGACTGACTGCGTCACAGTCGATGTGACTGGACTGTAACATGTCAAAGCCTCCTTTATGTGCAGTCAACAAATGTCTCCTCCTATTCCAATTGGTGGCCCCTTTGTGGCATAAACTATCCCAAGATTCATTGCACAGTGGTAATGAAAATAATATGGCACTAAACAACCAAGAGCCCACATTTAAATGTAAATATTGGGTGTTTCTAACGGTACAACTGTTAAAACCAAGGGCCTTAAAACCTTAGGTTTTTGTCACACATCAAGGTTGCTAGCAACAGCAGTAACACCTTGCAACGCAACTGTAAGGTCAGAAACAGCTTTTGATGCAAAGCGAAGACCAGACTGTCTCAATTCAGCTCGGCCTTTATGGTCTACAAGCACCACACTTTTGTAGACCTTGTCCACCGAAGGCTGCAGCTCCTATTAGCATTGGCTAGCTGGACACGCTAAAGTAGAACAGAACACCTCCAATAACCGTCCTTATCAATAAACATTCAGCTGTTAGTGCTCGTACCACTAAGGCCTTGTCCCAACAGCAGCAACCCTGCAGTTGCATGTCCCCCCCCCCTCTCTCTCTGACCCCCCGTCTCTCTCTCACTGCCCAAATAAAGCCAAAAAATAGTAAAGCAGTCGCCAGGTTGGCAACATTCATGTTACAATCGTCATTTCCTGTGAGTGCACAACGGCGGTGTTTGACTTGGGATTTCTGAATCAGATAAATCGACCCAGACACTGTGTCTCCGTCTCCCTCACACTCACCTGTGTCTGCAGGTAACGTGGTGATTTGAGCTCCAGCTCCTCCTTGGTGACGGTCGGCGCACAGCAGCAGAAAACCTGCTGGAAACCTGCTCTGAACCTGGATATTTCATAAGAGGTTGGATTAACCAGGCAGTTGGGATTACAGACACAAATACAGATTACCTACCACATGAACAGATCACCTACACAAACAACAGAGAAACACAAACTTCCACACAGACACACAGACAGGAAGCCGGCTATTATACAGCGGAGCCACAAAAGGCAGAGCAGACGTCCCACCTGCTGTTGAGGCAGTAGTAGATGATTGGGTTGTACATGGTGGAGCTCATGGCCAGCCACATGATGGCCAGGTAGACCTGCTGGATGTAGCGCTGCTCGAACAGGTCAGGGAAGAACTGGTGCAGCAGGAAGTATACGTGGTAGGGCAGCCAGCAGACGGCAAACGTACACACCACCACGATCATCATCTTCACTACCTGCCACAGGAAGTCACGGAGGAGATGGGGGGTAGGGAGCGGGTTTTAAAATAATCTGTTGAATTTTTTTGTTTTCATGTGGGGATTAAAAAGTCATTAAATCAAATGTTAGTGTTCAGTGATAGTGCGACGCCATGGAGGAGGAGTTTGTGTGTTTGCGTCACCTTGCGTTTGGCAATCAGCTGCTCTTTGTAGTGTTCAGACGAGTCTCCGGGAATCTCACTCGCCCACAGGGTGATGCCCACGGTCGTGTACGCACATCCCATAACGCCAAGGGGCAGGAAGTAGATCAGCAGTGTCACACAGACGTAGTAACTACAGAAAAAAGGACAAAGAGAGAACGTGATCATTTGTTTTAAACCTTGGTCCAAGAAGAAGAACCATCGAACCCTGATCAGGAGGCTGTGGGGACCTGTTGTGACATGAGCTGCAGTAGATCTGTCTGACCAGAGATCTACTGGCAATCAGAGGGGTGGAGCTGACCTGCTCTGTACTCTATACTGATTGGGTGCTACAGTCTGTCAGTCACACAGTAGCCACACACCCCCAATTCATCCCCTGCTTTATGGTCTGTTTTCCTCTAAATGGACCATCATTTAAAAAATGAACATCATGTTGTATTGAAGACTTGAAACTAGAGACTGAGACCATAAACATAGACTGTATGGACCTTTAACATCTACCTTTAGACTCTATGGACCTTTAACATCTACCTTTAGACTGTATGGACCTTTAACATCTACCTTTAGACCGTATGGACCTTTAACATCTACCTTTAGACCGTATGGACCTTTAACATCCACCTTTAGACTGTATGGACCTTTAACATCCACCTTTAGACCGTATGTATTTACAATTTAACCTAATCTTAAAACTAATGAAACTAATGAAAAACACCTGCCAGCATAATACAATAGTTTAACATGGTCCAATCTAATCAATATATGAATCCACACTTAAAGCAGGGTGCATCATTTGTTACTCTGTAACTCAAATGATCAAATTTGCTGATGTTCACAATTAAAATGTTAAACTTAGATGCGATCAATTGCAAATATTATACCTGATTAGCATCAGCATGTTAGCATAGTCATTTTTAACCCAGCCTCCAGAAATTGGACCACTAAATTAAAGATACCTTAATTTGAAGCTGTGTTGCAGAGGATGATAATTTTGGAATCAAATTTATCAAATATCCCCTTTTAGTTCCACAGGTACTTCCAGATAGAATCAACGACCTCACAGACACATTCATCACCTGAACGGAAGTAATTTCAGCCACAGGCTCCATTTTTTCTTCTAAATTAACCCCAAAGGGAGAAGATTATTGCTCTGGTTCAGACATGGTGCAGCAGGTATCCTGTCCAGTATAGGACTAACCCTAATTAGGGCTGGAGCTCGGTTTTTGGTTTAGTTTAGATTTTTTTAGGTAGTTTAGGAGGAAATCTGTGGAGCGTGGCTGGCTCAGCAGCCTCACACCTTTTGATCTTTCCACCCTCTTTTGTTTCTTTATTATTCCTATTTTCATTATTTTCATTATTATTATTATGGTTTTCTTCTGTGTTTTCTAATGTTTGAGGCCGTTTTGTTTTAGTTTGTAATTTCCAATTTGAAGGAAACAGCTGGTGTTGTTGAGGCCTCATTGCTGTACTCACATCTTCTTGAAGTCCACGGTGGTGTATTCAGGCCAGTCTATGTAGCAGACTGTGCGTCCAGGCAGCTGGGCAGTAGAAGAGTAGTAGTACTGAGGGAAGGCTAGAAGCAGAGCCAGCATCCAGATCACACAGACCACCACACGGGTCTCTGTAGAAGACAGCCTCTGCTGCAGGGGGTGGATGATAGCCATGTATCTACAAACACAAACAGTTCATGTTTTATATCATATGTAGAGATTAAAAACATGCAGTCACAGTAGAGATGTGGTAGAGACTGCACAGAAAATCTCCAATTACACTTCATATTATATGTTTTAGTTATGGTCCAGATCTACGTTTTCTCAGGGAGTCATGGTCCCCACAGGATGAATCTCACTGATATTTCATATAGTGCTACCATCAAAACCTGACTTGGTCCAATACTACGGTTTATGACTATCCCTGATCCAGGACTCTGGACTCTCTCCTATCAGTCACGTTTATGTTTCCACATTAAGCTGCATTTAATGACTTAATCACTAAAGTGTTGAAATGCCCCTTTAGTTATGCTACAAGCGCTGTCATGGCCAATAGCTCTCAGGTGGAGTGTGCATCAAACCATGGATGTGCGTCAACCCTCCGTGACGTCACCATCATCTGCGAACTGCTGTTTTGTAAGTTGTCTGTCGGCCATCTTGGTTTTTTGAAACCAGTAGAAACCATATTTGGAGGAGAAGATGGAGCTGAGCTGTACACAGACACAGTCGTCATTCCCTTCAGCCTCAGCAGCAGTTTGTTTTTATTACTTATTAGCACATATTAGCACATTAGTGTGCTAAACACACTGTTAAATGCATGTTAGCATTTATCGCTGTAGACTCTGAGAACTGTGAGGTGAAGCCTTTATATTCAATAAGGTGTCCTCCACTTTAGTGTGAGGGACTCTTTACATAGCCTTGAGCCTCACAGTCTCATTTTGATTTCAGGGCTGTGGTGCTGTAAAGACGTCTGTGTGTGGGATTTCAGATGCTGCTGTTTAAGGTGGGTCTTGTATAGACATCTACCTACAGACATATAGTGCTAATATATAGTTCCTGCACAAAACACACACACACGCACGCACGCACTGACCTATCCAGCGCGATGGCCGTCATGGAGTAAATGCTGGCGAAAATGGCTGCAATAGGGAAGAAGTTGTGGAAGCGGCAGTAAACCAGACCAAAGTACCACTCGTTGTGAACAGCGAAGGCAAAGTTGATGACTGTGTTGAACGCTGACATGGCGGCTTCAGCAAACGCCAAGTTCACCTGCAGAAGAGTTGGAGAATGATAGAATCAATACACAATGAAACACAGGTCCCAGTGAGTAGACCAGGTTTTATACACAAACATCTGTCTGCATCTGTTGACTGGAGAGAAACTCATTCATAGACTGTATATTAAAGTGGACGTAGACTCTGGGTCTGTGAAGTGAAGCCAAAGCTGAAGAGCCTTAAACCTTCATTCTCTCTAATGACCATCAGGGGGCGACTCCACTGGTTGTTAAAGAAGTCAGATTGTATTGAAGTCTATGGGAAAATGTCCCTACTTCTCCCTTGATTTATTAGCTCAGTAAACGTTTTCCTAATGAGTTTATGGTCTCAGTCTCTAGTTTCAAGTCTTCAATACAACATGATGTTCATTTTTTAAATGATGGTCCATTTAGAGGAAAATAGACCATAAAGCAGGGGATGGGCTAGGGGGCGTGGCTACTGTGTGATTGATAGATTGTACCACCCAATCAGCATAGAGTACAGAGCAGGTCAGCTCCACCCCTCACTCCTCCTCAGCTCAGATGGAAAAAAATACAAACTGACCTTCACCCTCTCAGATGTATGAAAGAAGAAATAGAAAAGGGCTCAACCCAAACAGTTCATCCCTAATATGAAGAAATTCACTGGATTTATTGATGAATCAACAGAAAATAAACCAGCATTCATCATCATACATGACAGCAAACATGACGTCACCTCAGGTTGTGGCCCAATGAATTAACTCATCAGTTATTATGACTAAAAAACTCCAATTATATTAGAATTTACAAATATCTGCACACACCTGAAGCAGATTGTGAGCATTTCTCACTGTTTTATAGATACATCAATGATTAGGAAGATAACTGTTGTAAAGTTACGTCCCTGGTCTGATCACCTGTTACAGAGCAGGTTATTCTGCAAATGACTTCACATTTGTTGATCCAGTTTAACCAGAGCTGCAACAATCAGCTAATCAGTATTTTTGTTTATGTTTAATCCATTATTTAAATAAAAATCTGATCAAACAAAACAAAAGAGGAGATTTGAAGATGCCTCCTTTGGGCTCAAGGATGTTAGTTTTCTGTACTGATCATGGATAAAATTAGATTCATCCATAATTAAAATAATTGATGGATCCCCTTTGTCAAAGAAAAGAGAGTTTGATATTAAGTCACGAAATATTTAATATGTTCTTTATTCATTTTTAAATCCATTGGAATTGATTTATTTGTGATCAAACAGAAAATGTGTTTATATAATGTGTAATCAGTCATGGATGCCCCTGATATTTGTCATAATAATCCAAAGACAAACATTAAGAGTCATCTGGTTAATGAGTTAAAATGAAAGTTTAGTTGTCTCAGACAGAACAGGTGAGCCTGGTTTATTTCAACAAACGGTTTTACCAGAAAGTAGTTGGTGACCGTCCTCATGCGTTTGTGCGCCAGAATGATCCAGATCACCACCACGTTCCCGACCACAGACACCGCGACGATGCTGCAGTAAGCCACAGCCCACAGAGTGATCTGCCACAGCGGCTGGACGAACTGGTTGAAGCCGTCGCTGCAGTTCACGGAGACTGTCCCGTTACAGTCGGTGCCGTTGTCGAGAGGGTCCATCTTCTGGGCATCAGGCGGGACGTTTCAAAAATACATTAGATCCCGATACTGTGGCGGATTTCTCTGTGTGTCCAGGGAAAAGAGGAAGCCCGTGTGAGAGTGTGTAGAAAGGAGCAGGGCGCACATTTAGCGGTGGAGCCGTCTTTACGCACCGTGAGAGCGCGCGCTCCGGAGGACATCGCCGCACCAGGACGCGCGGCGCGACGCAGCGCAGCGACAACTGACGCCGCTCACCGCCCTCTTCCTGCACGGTTCACTCCCCCCTCACACACAGACACACACACACACACACCCCCCTGTGAACTGACCAGTCTTGGTCTTGTCCCTGCCGAAAATGCAGCAGAACTCATCTGGACCCTGATACGACCTCAGCAGGATTAGTCCTCAGTCGCTCTGATGATATTGTCTTATATAATGTGATGGGTCCTGATGCCCAAACAGTATATGAACAATTAATAAATGGTTTATAACACAGAGATAAACCTCATTAAATGGCTGCAAAGCCTCTATGAAAGACAAAACAGCTGTAATCACATATTTATATGAAATGTAAAGTGTCTTAGATGTATTATTGTATGTGTTTATTTATTTATAGTTATAATGGTTTTATTGTTATATATATATTTTAATTGTTATTAGTTTATTTATAAATTATTTTTTCTCCATGGAACTAATTCCATTTGCTGATCATGACCTGGAAGAAAATCTAGTATGTGAACCTTCTTGTTCCACTTATATTAATGAGTTTTGAGACCGTTTCAGTCCTTTTAGTAATTTATTGATCAATTTTTAAAAGTTTTGTATCAGTCCGTGTGGATTCCTTTACACGTGTAATGAATTAAACATCACAGACGCCCTGATAGAAGCTGAGCTTGGTCATATTCAGTTGACTTGCTGTAAAGGAAACAAGGCAGAACAGCTGATGTGGACCCGATGACCCTCATCTGGGCTTCACCCGACCATCTTTACTGCAGAGAATTCTGGGAAGTTCGGTATCTTACTAATCGGACTTGATTAGCAGTCGATAAAGTAACTTTAACACGTAAATGTCAATTTATCAACGTATCATAAATTATACTGTCTGTTTTTATTAGTTTATCATTGGCTCTTAATGTGGAGGGTCAATTAGAAGAAGTGATGCAGTTCTAATGGATATTTCACAAACAGACAGATAATATGGACTTTACTGTCCTTGGGCACAAGAATAAGATATGTCACATTTTAAATAATAATAATAATAATAATATATAATAAATCTTGTGTGATTTATTATTTATTAGTGGCTTGAACTTCATGTACCTTTGTTGTTTGTTTCCTAAAGTTCCCGCTCCAGTTTATGAACTTTGAACTTTCCTCCACTCACAGTTGAAGTTTCCTGGACTTCCTGTTTCCTGGTTTACGTTTCTCCGCGTGTCTATGAGACAGTAACGCGGCAAAGCTGGTCGGGACACCGGATGTCTGGGCCCAGAGTCTGTAAGAAGAACAAAATAATAACAAAAGTAAACCGAGGAACAAACAAATACCTGTGAAAATCGCGGGAGTTACCCTGTTTATTCGCGGCCCTCGCGCGGTCATTGGACAGAAAACGCGCCTTTTCCGGTTTAAAGACGTTCGACGAAAAACAAAATGGCCGCTATCACCCGCTTCCTGTTTCTTCGAGCAGTCAGGAAATAAAATACACCGGCCTCGAAAAAAAAAAAAAAAAACCGGGAACGCTTGTCGTCTTACTTCCTGTTTGCACGAGGAAATGAAGTCCCAGGTACCAGAATTACCAGGTAAGTCACTATATCAAGGATCCTATTTCATCACTTACATGGTTAAGAAATTAACCAAAACATCGACTCTTATTGTTTTGTTTGGGAAGGTAGAGACAAGTGACAAGATAGTGGACAAAGAAACAGCAAAACGATAAATGTTTTAAAAATTATAAATCTGCTAAATGGATTTTCAATGTGCAACAGAGGGCTACATGCTAATTGGTTAAAGGTTAAAGCTAAGATGGCTTCTTAAATTGCCATATAGAGCTGGTTTGTGCAATTAATGAGGAAATATTTCTAATATAAGCCTTTGTATTTCCAGTAACATGTTTTTACTGTTAATGTAACAAGAGAAAAGTGCATTAGTTAATGTTAGCTGAGGTGTAAACTTATCTTAATCCAGTAAAGATACAGGCAGCGCTGCTAACATTAGCCTAAACTATGCATCTAGGACCAGCATCCACAAGAGGAGAGCTGGTTATTTTAAATAAATCATAACCCCACAAACCCAGATAGTTTCTAGGCAGTAACCTTGTCTCCCTGACACCAGCATCTTTCATTAAAGCAGATAAAACACTCTTTAATCAGCTCCTTACATTACTGCTCTTGTGTTTTTAAAAAGGCCCAAATGTGACATCTCTCATTCCCTTTAAAACTCTGTTGACAAATATTGTCTATATTAGGAGTTTAATAAATGATAAATATATAATAATTTAAATGAAACTCTACCTCTTAATAAGCATGTGATAGCATGTTATGATTAATCTATTTAATTACTGCATATAAATCAGGGGAGAAAGTGTCCGGAAGGTAACAACCACATAAAAGCTATGCACACGTTTCCCACCAGCCTTTTTCTTTTTAAATTACCTCATGGATTTTTGTAAATTGATTTCATGCTCCAACATCTGATCCGTTCAAGTCAAATTATGTTAATTCAAATTCCAAACGGCCAAAATGCATCTCAAGCTCAATACTGCACCTCTGTTTGTCTTGCTGTGAATTACAGGCTCAATGAGCTCAGGTCAAAGTCTCTAGCTCGTGGCCGGCCCGGACAAATTGCACGTCAGCTCACCAAACTAATGGAAGAAGAGATCTGTGGCGCTGTATGTAAAATGGAGGGTGTTTATGTCCCAGCAGCTCCACAACTTGCTGCCTGTCTGCTGCATCTATTAGAATCCACTGCAGGGAAAACAGGAATTCAATCTCATTTGTCACCTGCTCCCCTCACAGCTGCTGTAACGCCACAGAGCAGGTAGTGAAAGCTCATGTCTGAACAAGTGACGAGGAAAGGATGTGACATGAATAGAGAGAGAGAGAGAGAGGTTGAATTCACCTGAGGAGAACTGGGAGCTTCCTTCATTTGTCTGTTTCTCTGCCCGAACACCTGGTTTCATAGAAAACTTGCATTAAAAAGTGAAAATGTGGTAAACAGGAACAAGTCGAAACGGTAGGAAGCCTCTGCTTTAAATCTCACAGCAAATGGACAAAGAGAGCAAGAGGGAAATTACTGCAGGATTAAACATGTCTACTGTAGATGTGACTTCATTTATCATACACAATTATCAATTATCACATATATAATAATAAATATTCTCCCGAACAAGTAACGTTTTAATGGAACACTCTGCATTAAGAGATCAAAATCTGTAACTAATGGCTATTGGCTAATGGCTAGCTGTTAATAAACAGCTTCTAATATTTTAAATATAACCATAACTGGTTTAATGAGCCATCCAAAGTCTCACTGTGTCGGCTGTGTGCACTCAGACTTGCATGGCTGAATCTTTGAGACAAGCATGTAACTGGCAGGATCAACCAGGTAGCCATTGGGCACATTAAGGCGCCGTAGGGCACCGAAGGTGACCAGTGTTCCCACCCCCTCTCTGGGAACTGGGGGGCAACTGTGTAACACCATTATAATAAGAATAACAAGGATTTTCTTATGAAACAGCAAAAGAGCTTCTGTTATTATGATAAATGGGACCAGGATCAATATATAATGTAACAAAGTGAATTCAGTGTGAAAGTTATGAAAATAGTAGATTTTTTCTTTGGCTCCTCAGTTCTTTAGTATGACACCCGGCCTGGGGGTAACCTGAGCTCCCGCGAATGCCCAGTGATGCCAACAATTTACAGTCCAATATCGTTTTATTTGAGTACAGTACCAAAGGCGTTGGAGTGAGCACTGCCAAAATAACAAACAAAACAATCTAGGTTTTTATCATTGTTCCCCTGAGGAAAAAAAAAAAATACAGGAGTCTTTCCTGCCTCCCTTCCCACCCCTACAGCTACCAGGACTACTTCCACAAGAAAGTATTCACATGTACAGATCAGTCTGATCTTCTACAGGGAGGGAAAACAGTCGTAACATTAATGAACATGACACATTTCCCTGATCTGACATCGCTGCGGTTAAGGTTTGTTCAGACACAAACACGACCTGGTGAAGGTGAAGGAACCTTTGTTGTGATGGTTAAGAGAACCTGACATGAGCTGTGTCCGAATTTAGGGGCTGCATCCTTCAGTGGACGCGGTGTACGAAGGTCTGGTCGTCTGCAGCCATTGTAGACGCCAAAGGCCAAATTAAAACCTTTCTGCCCTTTCTGTTGTATCGGAAAGTGCTGCCATATTATTTTCATTAGCGGTCTCATAAGAACCACTGGACGGTCTGGGTGTGTCGCCTAAAATCCATATCTGAATTAAATTTCACTTACAGCTGCTACTAACAAAATACTAACTGTATTTTATCCATTAACCAATTGATTGTTTTGACAGATAATTTAGAAAATGCCTGTTCTGTACAGTTAGTTTTTAAATCATGATGTCTTTTTGTTTTTTTGTTGTCTTTCTAGCAGCAGTGGGTTAAATTTGCACAGGACCATCTTCAGCTGCAGACTCCCTCAGACTCCTTTGCTGTCAGAGAGGTTACTCTCCCTTTGCCGACAGCCTGTCTCCGAAAGCCGAAGTCCCAAGGTCAGCAGTCATGGTTTTCACTGTTATTTAGCTGTGAGGGTATAAATGTAAAAAAACCCACTGAACAGCAGACACATCATCAACAGCTCATTTTAACATTTACATGAATTCTCAAATGATTTTTTTCATGTTATTTTTTTTTTCTATTTTATTCAGATGCATTAGAAATATTTAAACATTTTATGGGAAGCAGCTGATGATCAATACACATGTCTCTGTTATTTTTCTTTAGTTATGTCAGTGACATCGCTCCAGTGTCTGTCAGTCCACTTCGGTCCAGACAATATCTCAACAACTATTGGATGGATTGGCTGGAAATTTTGGACCGACATTCAAGTTCCCCAGAGGATGAATCCCACTGATTTAGGCGCTCCTCTGAATTTTCCTGTTGTGCTATTGTGAGGTTGGGTTTCATTTAAATATCTAAACATTTTTTAAGTGGCTTGGGATTAATTTGTCATCAGTTCAATCACATCAATTGTCTTTGATTATAAATTAGGTCCAATTACATTAATACAGTGAAAGTATCAAAGGTCTCACAGAGACTCACAGCCTGTATTCAGAAACTGAGCCTTCAGGACTTCTGGAACTTTGTGATGTCACAAATGTCATGCCCCAAACCCCACCCACATGGAGCAGGATTTGGTTTGGTCTACCTGGATACAAACAGAGTGTTTACCTGAAACCTACTATATTTTTATTGGGTTGCTCAGAAAACAGTCAGCCAATTAGGAGAATGGCTTAGATCCTCTCTTCTGATTGGCTGACTGACCTGTTGTTACTAGACCTCCAGAGCTCAGCCTGAGAGAGGAGATGCAAAACTACATTGAGATGGTCTTTTGTTCTTAAAATCACAAAAGTATCTTCTTATGAAGATAGAAAACACAGAAGAGTCAAATATGGACCTTTAAACTTTATTTATACAGCCAGACATCACATCACACACACATCCTCCATCCTTGTAATATGCTGAGGTTAATTTGGTGCAGAATTCCTCAAACACATTGCTTTTATAGAGAAATCATGGTTCTACTACATTTATAATATAAGGAATAGAGAGTTGGTGATAACTTGAGCAGCTGCACTGAGACTATCATGATTTTGGAAAAGAAATTTGCTGAATACACATTTTAACCACATGTTTAAATTAGACTGAAATAATTATCCAGCTTTGATTGGGAAAAATACTCAGAAGTCCTCAGTTCCTGCTCAAACAGGCTTCATCTGAGCACATTTATTTTCATGGCATTATCATCTTTAACAATATATAAATATGTGCACATGCATCGTGTGTGTGGCAGCAGCAGCAGCTTGAGGAGGTGATAACCACATAAAAACAGTCTCTTCTGCCCTGAGGTCTGGATCCTCAACCAAGGCTCCACATGAAGCATCAGATATAAAACACTGTGTGTCAGACTGACACGGTCAAATTCGATTATTCTACAGAATAATCTTCAAACAAAGAGTGAAGCCTTATCTATCTGAAATGCAAACAGGCTGATTCATTTAGCAGCGCAGCAGAAATTCAAACACAAGTTACTGCAAGTGAAAGAGCGAAGAGACGATAAGTGAACAAGACACTGAGGTGATGAGCAGATTCACTGGAGGGAGGGAAAGTGGAATTACAGTCCTGATTGATTTCAGATATCTGAGATTAAACAACAGAAGGAAATGATTCTTCACAAGCCAATTAAAATAAAAGCACCAATAATATCAAAAGTACTGTTTGTTCTGCAGTAAAACCTGGCTGATGTTTTACTATATTTGATATTGACTCAAGTGCATCCAGGTGCTTTAACTCCTACATCTACACTTAGATACTTTAGTCCAGTTCCTTGTTGGGGTTGTTCAGTCCCAGCTGAGTAGTTCCTGCAGCTTCAGCTGGAGGAGGAAAGTAGTTTTTCAGGGCCATCTAGTGGCGACACAGTCTGTTGACGTAGCAGAGTGAAGAGGCTGCTCGCTCATTTTTCACCATGTGGTTGGAGGCGTTCAGTAGAAAACAATAACTTGATATGTTGATATTTCATGTTCAATAATGAATAATGAACGTCTCTTCCACACGACTAAAGTCTGTGTATCACAGCCTGACAAATCAAGTCAGGTCGGTTTTTATTTATACAGGACCAAAACACAGCAGAAGTTATCTTAAGGCCCTAGGTCTAGACGTTATAATGACAATGACATATCTGATTCCTCTACTGTCGCCCAGAAACTACTGAAACACATCAGTGAGCCACACAACATGATTCAACAAATAAATAAAAGTAGACAAATAAGTACATAAATATAGAAATACATGTAGAAATACAGCAATAGTAGTTTTTAATGACCCAAATGTTTGTATTTTGTGTGTATTTATGTTTAATTCTTTTTTTCTGCATTCATGTACTTATGTATTTTTGTAAAAACAAAAACAGGTGAAGCTGCTGCGGCATAATGAATGAATGAATGGATGGATGAATGGATGAATGGATGGATGGATGAAGTGATTATACTCTGTGTCCTGTTACTCCACACACACCCAACCCCCTCAAACAGACACACACACACACTCTCTGTGTACAGACAGCCAATACTCAGATTGTCTGTCAGTCACTGAGAGAAGCTGGTTGGTTTGTAGCTCAGCTCTGTTGATGATACACTGATATTAGTTTAATTCAGTATTTTCTGCTTTATCCAGCTTCACCTGATATTAAAACCTCCGTCACTTCTCGACCTGTCTCATCTTCACCTGTCAGACCAGGTAAGACTTTTCATTTTCCTCACTCTGTCATCGTTTCTGCTGCTGGTGTTTGATGCTGTTGATTTGAAGACAGTTTGTCAGGTTTATGTGTTTGACTGATGCCGTCATATACGACCAAGTTCTCCCCCCTCACATGTAGTGATGTGCTTATTTGAACGTCCGTTAGAATTTCAGGATCTGAGCAGAAATCTAAAATTATGTTTGAACTTCTTGAACTGGAGAGATTTAGCAAAGTAGGAAATTTTCAGAAGTTTTTTTTTTTTTTTTTTTACCAAAACAGAAAATCTGTCACTTAATTTAATAAAACCTTTTGCTGATAACAACTGTTTTGACAGCCACAGTGAGAGAGAGAGGAAAGGTTGGGTTCAAACCTGTGAAACTGGAGGTTACTGCACGTTTTATGACACTGCTCTGTGAGTTTCTGCAGAAACTCTGCTTCAGAAACTCATTTTATCATGAAGCCGGATTTTGAGTCCTGTTGCCTCATGTGTCGACTCTTTGCTCGTCACCAACAATTAAAATGAGACAGTTTTAGGTCGAATGTGTTCAGCTGATTCCCACGATGGTTCCTGCTGCATTCAGGGCCCTGGTTGGAGGAGACGCTGTAGGTTTTAATATTCATCCTCTGCACCAACCACAGACTGTAATATCACCTCCTGCTGTGTATAATTAACATGTTTCACAATAAGGTCGTTTGGTGGAGGTTTCATCCTCAGGTCTGTGGCTGTGTCTTGTTAAAATGTAAACAACATATTAATCACAGTTAAATTCATTTGACAGAGCTCAAAGTGACTTCATGAGAAAGTGAATAAATTAAAAAATGAGTAGTTTATGAGTCTAATCTCTGGGGGACAGAGTTGATTCAGTATCATATTATGTTAATGTTGCTTCTCATTACACCATCAGTGTGTGTGTGTGTGTCTGTGTGTGTGTGTGCATGACCGCACTCATGTGACTGTCCTTCACAGTCAGTGATCAGGCTTCAGGAACTAGTTCGTGATCAGAAATGACATCTATTGATCAGCCTAGAAAACACCCCCATATCAGCTTCAGAGAGAGCGAGAGAAAGAGAGAGAGAGAGACAGACTACGTCACAAGAGCACAGTGTCAGTGATTAGTGATCAGTTATTAGTGATTAGTGATCAGTTATTAGTCATCAGTTCACCTTGTACTGATCACATTTACTGCTGTGAAACAGACAAATGTAAACTGCAGCAATAAACTGAAATCACATTCCTTTGAGGGAAGTGAAGAAACTCTGTGATCAGCTCCGCTTTCTAATAATAAAGGGACATAATTAATTGATTTATTAATGTTAATAAATCATCGACTGATTCTTTAATAAATCAGTTATGTTAGAAACCAGAAACAAGCTTCGCTGCCTGAAAAAAAATCAAATACTCATGTCATGACAAGTAGCAGAGATCTGTGACAAAACAGGAAATGAATAGCAAAGCAGAAAAGTGTCCAGCCCACTGGGAATCGAACCACGGTCTAAAAATAATGAGGTATTCACCTCATTGAGCTACTTATTCATCACCACGACACACGGGGCTTGAGCCTCACCGACTCCAAGACAAGTTCTGCTCTTCATGTGACATCATACTCGTGCCTCTGACCAGATGTCACTGAACGCACCACAAGTCTCAGTCATGGTGATTACATCATTGTAAAACTTATCACTTCCTGTTGCGTCTGTTGTGTCCGAGGTTTCAACTGATTCTCTTTCATTGACCTGATTGGATTTGTTTTGCTTTTAACAACTTATTTACAATTGCATGTAATACATTTAAATTCCTAATATATTAGTGCTGTTGTCATTCAGGGACAAATAGAAGCTCGTTCACCTCAGTTTTCATTAAAGCTGCAGCAACTGGTTAAGATGTTCTGACAACAAAGTGAGAAACTGTTTTGTTTTACGAAATGAGGTGCATGATGGGAAGTCAGAAGATAGTATGATAATGGTGTCTTTAAAAAGTCATGAACTTAAGGTCTAAAATGGTCTGAAAAGGAATATTTTAAGTAAAGTTGATGGTCAATTAATTTGACTTTAACTTTTTTTTGGTTGCCAGGTTGAGAAAAAAATCTCTTTATTGCTTTGTTATAATTGTGTATAATTTATTAATAAATACTCTAGGTTTCTAAAAAGTCATATTAAGCATCAGTAGGTGATTTATTATTATTAGTTAGAGATTATGAACAGCAACCAAAGGGGTTTTAACAAACTGGCAACCTGAGTAGCTTATAAACATTAGTAAATGACATATTAACGATAAATGAAGCCATTAGGTCCAAAATTTAAACCTGTGACATATTATAATTTTGAGTTGTACATGTTTATCTGATCAGTGTGTAAATAAAAATGGCCTCTTCATCAAGGATGTGATGAGTCTTAGCTGTTTGGTTTCTGTGGTTTGAGCCACAGCCTGGTCCTGAGGGGCTGCTTGGGTTTTCCATTGAGTTTTCCTCTTGTCATCCTTCGATCGGTCGAGGCTGCGGTGGCACATGTGTCGCCATGTGGGATGGCAGCTCACATGGTGCAGTTTGGAGGATTCCCTGATCAAAGAGGCCTCAGTGTTCATCCAATGTGATGTATGATGGTTTGTTTAGAGAGAGGGAGGGTGACGACTGTCTCTCCTGCTCTTTCTTCTCCTTCATCACCTTCCACCTGGATCCATGTAAACCTCTTCCTCCTGGTTTGTGCTGGTCTGTTTCAGGATGGATCATCATGACTGGCAGAGAGGGAGAAGCAGAGGTCACCGACACTACGATGATGATGATGGTGAGAAAACAGTCTCACGGTGGTAAAAGTGGTTTATTTCAAGTGGTGAATTAACAAACACTTTCATCCAGTGCACAGAGCTTTTTGTTTCCAGCTGGTGTTTTTCAGTCTGATATTCACTCTTCTTTTAGCTCTGATTTTGGTCTCAACAGTAAAGTTGTGTTGAGTCTGGTCCAGCTGTGAGTCAGTCCATAGACTCCATGTTCAAATGTCCAACTACAGCAGAAATAAACATGTTTCCAGCCTGGAACAGAAACTGTTCTGGCCACTGGAGATAATTTCCTCCTTCAGGAGACTGAGAATTTATAAAACTCACCTGTTCCACATTTTATTAAGAATTAAAGTTATGGAGAAATGAGGGCGTGGCCTCATTAGCTGGGAGTCAGGGGCGGAGTCAGGCACTGCCAAGATGGCAGCAGCGGAGCAGTTCACTCTGAGCTTCAAAACCGCTCTTCATAAACGTGGCGACCTCACAGGCTCCATTTTTATTTACTTGATTTATTTATTTACAAATATTTATACTTCATTAATATATTTAATTTATGTATATGATCATCACCTCTCGTATTACATGTTTTTAGTTGATCCAATAATATTTTTAGTGCAGCTTTAATTTATCTTAAATGGTATAAATCAAAGAAAATCCTTTTATTGTTAGACGTGTGTGTGTTCTGTTTCTAATAAGGACTCACTGTATTGATCCCACTCTTGCCCTCTGCCCTCAGACGCCCAGCCCGTCTACATCGGCGTTCCAGTTTCCCACAGACGGAAAAGGCGCAGACATCACTCCTACGCCAGTGACACAGACCACAGCGTACGACACGCACACTACGACCACCACACGCACCGCGAGCACTCACACCGAGGGTATTACCACGACAGAGAGGAGCACTATGACGAGGAGGAGGAGGAGAGTGCAGAGCATCAGGGGCACGCTGACCCCACAGGTTAGAAACCCTCTATCCCACCATATCACTCTCTGTTTCCATTCTTCACTTTTTATATTAAAGTCATAAAATGGCGAGCTGTTAAAACAGATGCAGTCTTCCTTCCTCTTCATTCATTTTTACTCAGGTTCACAGTTATAAAACTGGTCGGTCGTTGTCTGTTAGCTACAGGTGAATATACTGAATATGACTTCCTGTCCTCACTGTTCTGGCAAATCACATGATGTCATAAAGATGAGGTAGTGGAAGTGGTGTCAGCCCTTCATTTGAAGTATACTTTGTTTGAGGCTCTACAAATAACAAAATCACCATTATACCATCTCCTGTTTTGGAGAACTTTCTTATTTTTTTTTTTTTATTCAACCTTTACCCTGCAATGCTTAATGGTCCATATGGTCTAAAGGTAGATGTTAAAGGTCCATACAGTCTAAAGGTAGATGTTAAAGGTCCATAGTGTGTAAAGGTAGATGTTAAAGGTCCATAGTGTCTAAAGGTAGATGTCAAAGGTCCATAGTGTCTAAAGGTAGATGTTAAAGGTCCATACAGTCTAAAGGTAGATGTTAAAGGTCCATACGGTCTAAAGGTAGATGTTAAAGGTCCATACGGTCTAAAGGTAGATGTTAAAGGTCCATAGTGTCTAAAGGTAGATGTTAAAGGTCCATAGTGTCTAAAGGTAGATAATCCATATGGACCTTTAACCTTTAATCTGGTGCTACCATGAAAATATTAATCAATTTCTTAGCAAATGCACTGAAAATGAGTGAGAGTCCCAGCAACTGATATGATGGTGAACATGGAACCATCTTGTAGCCTCAGCATGTTAACGTGATGTTAGCATTTAGCTCAGAGCATTGTTCTGCCAGTTTACAGTCTCAGACAGCTGTTAGCATCCTGCCATTAGCTTGACAAACAAATTCATCTTTTATTGTAAGTGAAAAATAAAACGGAAGACAACAAACTTATCTGAAGAGGGACATGACCAGGCCTGTGGGTTGATCAGGTCATCCTGCATTACGAGTGTGTGATGAGGTATGTGATGAATATTCTGCAGCATGGTCCCTGTTCCCAGGGGGCCATGAAGTCTGAAGCCTGTAAGCTGATTAGAGCTGAGGAACTCCAAGCTGTGTGTGCGTGTGTGCGTGTGTGTGTGTGTGTGTGTGTGTGTGTGTGTGTGTGTGTGTGTGTGTGTGTGTGTGTGTGTGTGTGTGTGTGTGTGTTTGTATGTTATATGAGATGTTTTGTGTTTGGTACGTGTTGTGTTTTTGCCAGGACGTGTGCAGCCAACACACGACCTGGTGAGGCAGGTTACTGACGCAGGACTGTCGGGCTCATCTGAAAGGTAGAGATGTGGCTGAGGATGTTCTTGTGTTTCTTACATCTGTGTGTGTGTGTGTGTGTGTGTGTGTGTGTGTGTGTGTGTGTGTGTGTGTGTGTGTGTGTGTGAGTGTGTGTGAGTGTGTGTGAGTGTGTGAGTGTGTGAGTGTGTGTGTGTGTGTGTGTGTGTGTGTGTGTGTGTGTGTGTGTGTGTGTGTGTGTGTGTGTGTGTGTGTGTGTGTGTGTGTGTGTGTTTGTATGTTATATGAGATGTTTTGTGTTTGGTACGTGTTGTGTTTTTGCCAGGACGTGTGCAGCCAACACACGACCTGGTGAGGCAGGTTACTGACGCAGGACTGTCGGGCTCATCTGAAAGGTAGAGATGTGGCTGAGGATGTTCTTGTGTTTCTTACATCTGTGTGTGTGTGTGTGTGTGTGTGTGTGTGTGTGTGTGTGTGTGTGTGTGTGTGTGTGTGTGTGAACCTCTGGGAGGAGAGTACTCAAGGGCCCTGTGGTGTGTGTCAACCCTCTTAAAGCCTCTGGCTCTTTGCTGCTTTGGAGATTTCAGTGGATTTCTGCTCCAGCTTAGAGGAGACCTTTTCCGACTGATCGACTGGTGCAGGTCTCACTCAGTCTGACCACACACACCAGATCACACATGGTCAACTGAAACAGCAGAACTGGCTGTGGAATAAAAACTCGTATGTGAGAGGGAGTGAGAGTGTGTCACCTCTCTACTCATGGTGGAGAGCGAGGACTGCTGAGCTAAGGACACTCAACCTCAACAAGAGGACAGGAAGCTCGACGCCTCTCCAAACCAAACAGAGGACTCTCTCCAGCTCCTTTGGGTCAGTGGATCCAGTGAGCATGCATGAACCCGGGGCCTCTTTTCCCTCCATTATGGCCTCCCGCTGGACCCTACCTGGCTCTCCAATAGGTAAAGATGACATGAGGGAGGGAAATATGGAAGTGGAGGCGGTCACCTAGGTACAGTCAAATTAATTTTGTTCTAGTGTCGTGGCATTTAGTTTAAAGGAGAAAAAGGAGAGAACAAGCAGTTTGATCTCCATAATTCCAATATCTATCAGGGGCTACACAATTTGCAAAAAATTCACATTGTAATTGCGATATGTGTTACAATTTTAGTTAAAATTATTGTTTTTGTATTTTATTTTCACAAAAAAATAAATCAAATGATGATGATGGCGCAGTTTTTGTTGGGTCTTGTACAAAAGAAACATTTTCCCTTACGTATGTGGAGAATCTGATTTGTAGACCAGAGCTCAACGCTCGTGGTAACAACACAACAAGTACTGTTACTACGCTCATATTTTGAGCTGACACGATAGATGCCATTACAGTGAGAAACAGCAGCTCACATTTCATTATCCCAGTATTTAGCAGCTAGTGAGAAATAAACCTAGTCCTGCTGTTATTTATCTGCCTCATGTAGGTAACTCTGCACAACTGTGATTTTTTTAATATCTGAATAATTACAGTCTTAACAACATGAAGCATTTTCCATCTAAAGCCATCCGTCTGACATCAAGTCCCACACTGACAAACTAAACACTCACTGAGCCTGATGAACCTTTTCAGTGTTGTTTCTGCCGCCATAGACGCAGAAACAGTGTGAGCCCTTGGTCTAACTACCACCTTATTAAAGTGCAGCTCTAGATCACTGGATGCTGATATTAATTATAGAAATATTTTCCAACCATTGCTTTTGCTGTTCAACGCACACAAACAACTCATAATATTTATCTCCCCCATCAGCTCTCAGTCGTTCTGCTTTGTTTTCTACCCCAAGTAAGTACATGAATCTTACAGTGACGTTACTGTAAAACCTGTCTTTGCTTAAAGGTCCATACAGTCTAAAGGTAGATGTTAAAGGTCCATACAGTCTAAAGGTAGATGTTAAAGGTCCATACAGTCTAAAGGTAGACCTCCATGTGGTCTTTGATTATAAAGCAGGTCTAGGTTCTATATTAATACAGTCAAAGTATCAAAGGTCTCAGTCACAGAGAAATGCTTACAGCCTATATTCAGAAACTGAGCCTTAAAACCAGCTTTCAGGACTTTTGGAACTTTGTGATGTCACAACAAAGTAGTCACTGCCCTTAGTCAAACCCCTAAGTCCCACCCACCTGGACCCACCATCCAACCTTGCAGGATTTAGTGTCTCTGAGTGTTTTACCTGAAATCCACAATGTTTTTATTGGATCACTCATTAAACACTCTGACTGACCTGTTGTTACTCAAGCTCCAGAGAGAAGCCTGAGAGAGGGGATGTAAAACTACACTGAGATGGTTTTTGTCTCTTAAAACTACAAATCTTCTTTTTGTGGATTTCAACATTTAGAGTACTAGAGGATGATGTGTATTTGTGTTTTACTTACAAATGATCCCAAACTTTTCAAACACAATACACCACGATCTCCTTCTGTGAGATTACAGATCAGACACACAAACAGACACAGGCTGACTCGTCCAGTCTGACATGACCTGATGTGGCAGAGATGGTGATGGAAACAGCAGCTGATTCCTATTAAGTGTCTCTCTCATTGTGGAACATTGTATTGTATTATAATCAGGCTCCAACACTATAGTTTACATAGATTACATAACAGTTCCCTGTACACGGAGGTGTTGATTCAGGACGTTGAACATGTCACATGAGGCTTTTGACAGTTGTGGTTCAAACTGGACTCGTTCAGATCTGTGAGTTCATGTGTTATTGACCTTTGAGCTTTTCTAGCTGTTGGAGGAACAAACTGGACACACACACACACACACACACACACACACACACACACACACACACTTATGCTTATAGACACACAGCGCCTCCAGGCTCAGATGTTAATGGAGATCGATCTGCTCAGAGTGAAATTAGAAAAGGTGCAGGCTGATAGATTACACATCGCTATCAGACAGTAATTAGAGGATCTGACTGTGTTGTTTGCCCGTTAACAAAGTGTAATGGGGGGTGTTTTAAATTAGATGTGATTTTAATGTCCTGCTGGGTAAATCAAACCTCTGGTGGCATCTTGTTGGTCCAGTGGTCTGAAGCTCATTCAACAGACTTAAGTCACAACTCTCTCTCTCTCTCTCTCTCTCTCTCTCTCTCTCTCTCTCTCTGTGTCTCTCTCTCTCTCTCTGTGTCTCTCTCTCCTCTAGTGTTTTTTGTTGTCTCCACCACATAATGAAGGCAAAATCACATTAACACAATAAAAGCCTGAAGCCCTGTTGTGGCTCCTAGAAGCCGCAGTGTCTTTTCATCTAAAAATAATTACTGAAAATAAACATTACGTCGTGCTTGGGGCCCCGTGAGCACTTGAAATCTCCCATAATAGACCTTGAAATGTTTTGTGATATATAATGTTAACAGCTCACTAATACTACAGGTTTAATCATTTCCCGCTGATAAAGCTGATAATGGTTGTGTTCATGGTTTGAATGATCAAGTATTGATGATAGTCAGTAGTACTACAGTGCTAAGGTGGTGGGGCCCTCACCCAAATCAAATTGGGCCCATTGCCCCCTGAAGTTTTGAGCCGGCCCTGTTAGCACTTTGTATTTGTTGCTTCTTTCATGACTCAAACTTGAATTTAATTAAACTGACTGTTTCTTGTCTGGCATTTATTTCGTAGTGTCGCCTGCAGCGGAGCGGCTGCGCCACATACTGGGGGAGGATGACAGCACCCCAACACCCACCATATTCACCGAGATGGACACACTACAGCACGAGGGGGGCGAGCTGGAGTGGAAGGAGTCTGCAAGGTACCAACGTGCACACGAACATGAATGAACAGTCAGGGCTTCATTAGTTGAGGATTTGGGGTCACTTCTGATGGGATTTAGGGGTCACATTCGAGGCATCATGGGAGCTGCGTGACAGAACTATAACGCCACACATTTAAATTGCATAACAGCGTCCTGCTGGCTGGCCCTCCTGAACCTGGACTAATCAATCACTGTGCCTCAGTCAAATAATCTCACTTTGTGAACAACCCTCTCTTTTTGCCCCCCCTCTCTGCAGGTGGGTGAAGTTTGAAGAGAAGGTGGAGGAGGGAGGAGAAAGATGGAGCAAGCCTCATGTCTCCACGCTGACCCTCCACAGCCTGTTTGAGCTCAGGACCTGTCTGCAGACAGGAAGCATTCTGCTGGACCTGGAGGGCTACTCCCTGCCTCAGATAGTGGGTGAGTCGCACAGCAGTTCTCCACTGTTGTATCTGATCATCAGAACTAAAAAGACTCATCAACACTCAGGAGACGTAAACAACCCGCCTTTCAGACAGAACATCAACTTGCAAACCCATGAAATGTAACTAAAATAATTAAAAACACACAGAGACTTATTTTACAGTCGTTTGCTCACACAGCTGCAGAGAGGACGTATTTTTGTAGGCTAACCCAGATGTTAGCATCAACTTGAATGAACTTCACCATGACGGCAGAACAACAAAGCTCATGCCAGACTTCAACAGACTAAAATTCCCCTTGTCGTTTGTTTCTGTCTTGGACAGATCAGTTTTCATGTTTGACAACATTTAACATCCAACAACCTCTGTTGTCTCATTTAGACACTTAGCCACAGACAGAGAAGCTTCAAGAATCAGGCCTGAGGGATTTACTGAGAGGTTTTACGTTGGAGGATAAAACCTGAACATAACCACAGAGCCGTAAACCAGGGAACAGGAAGTGCCAACATGCAACTCATTTCTGGGTTTTAGAACTAATTCCTGCAGAACTCTGCAAATCCAAACAGGGAAACCATGGTAGTAGAGTCATGTCTGCAGCAAGCTGCTAACTGTATCAGGCTAATGTTCAGAGCTTCTATTTACTGAAAAAAAGAGTTTTACAAAACATTTCAGTTTGTTTGTCACCAGGAACAAACCCTCTAGGGTTAAACATACACACCTGCAGTTTGTTTGATCACTGAATGCTGATATCTTTGTTTTTTTTATATTTTTCCTTCACCACAAGACACATTTTATTTTAATTATTTTTAAAATTTTTGCAACTTTGGTTCTTTTTCAATTTGGGAATTGAAGTTTAACATCAAAACCAAAAATGTTAGATTTAATCAACATACTAACCTTTTTGACTTCATTGAAAAAAATTCATCTGTGCTGTGACCTCTGACCCCAGATGACATCGTGGACCGGCAGATCGCCGACGGTCTCATCCCTGCTGATCTGAAGGAGAAGATCAGCTTCGTGCTGCTCAGGAAGCACCGTCACCAGACCAAGAAACCAATCCACCGCTCGCTGGCAGACATAGGGAAGTCGTCCAACACCACCTCCAGTGAGTGTGTGTGTGTGTGTGTGTGTGTCTGCTTAAGTGTGTGTTTGTGTGCATTTTCAACTACCAATCAGCAATCACCAAAGTAATGGCTTAAACCATTTACTTTACTTACCAAAGTCTAACAACATCCTAATGCTTCCTCTGTTTTCTGCCATGTTGATCACCACCTGTTTCACCTTTCCTCGTTAAAATCACCTCTCCGTTACTCATCGTGTTCACATCTGCTGCTGCTGCTGCTCTGTCAGGCCGTAACCCTCAGGTTAATCTGAGTCGTAGTACTAGTTCAGCTTCTGGGATCCACCGCTCCACAGAAGACCTACGCTCTCGGCAGTCAAGCAGCCTTGGCCGCCTGCGTGAGTCTGAACACACCACACAAACACACAAACACACATACATGACCGCCTTCTTTTATTTCTTCCACATGCACGCTCGTTGTTTACTAAATTAACTGTATTTAAATACAGTGAGGATGTTTAAACTCCAACAAATTTCACCATATTTAACAGCTCTGAGGTTTGAGTTACACATTAAGATTTAATTAATGATTAATCATTATAGATGGTTCAGATGTGAGTGAGTTCTGTACACCTCTCAAATAGTTTTATTTTAATGGGTGAAATTATCCAATATTCCACTAAAAATCCCAAAAAAACAATCATCTCTTGGGAACCACTGATCTAAAGTGTGTCTACAGTGTCTAACTGTGTATAAAGTAGTTAAATCAGCTGCACCTGGAGCAGCTACAACAGTAAAAGACTCAGGATCAATGAGCTGATCAGAGATCAATCACATTAGACAAGTTCACTGCACAATGAGGTACTGCAACTACAGGAAGTGCTTTTACTGTTAAATTTGAATTACAAAAGTACTTTTACTGTGATACTGTAACTGCAGGAAGCTACAACAGTAAACTGCTGCTGAAGCCATGACTCAGTATTAATGAACTGATAATGTCATAATAATAAATCAGGGTAGTACTTTTATTTTGAAACTGAAAGTACATTTTGTTAATAATACCTGCAGTTCATTTATTTATTTAAAGGTACTATTTCATTTAAAAGTAAAAAACTGTTTGTCAACAAACATAAACAACACACAGTTTGAATATTGACTGTTATTATGGATTATTATCTTTGTTAAAGTTAAAGTTTTACATTCACATGAGAAGCTTTAGTTTGTTTACATGAAAACACCACAGGACTTTTTTAGTATTTGTTTCATTTGTACTTTTACTTCTGCTTCGTGCACCTCTGATACTTCTCTGCTTTACTGTGTGTTTTTAATCGACACTGATCCCAGCTAACGCCCTGCTACTGTGTGTGTGTGTGTGTGTGTGTGTGTGTGTGTGTGTGTGTGTGTGTGTGTTTACTCTCCATGAACACAGTGTGTTGGATATAATGTGTATTTACTTAAGAGATTGTGGTCCTATTGTGTGCACCTTTGCTGGTTTCTTTTGTGAATCTATCTGGGTGAAGGGGATTATCAGAGGATTTTTGGGGCTATGTGTGTGTGTTGTGTTTTGTGTGTGTTCTTGTTGTTGTTCTCTTTCGTTCTCTGTTCGATTTCATTTGTTCCAAAATCTGATTTGAGGGAAAAAATGGAAAATGAGTCATTAAAATAAAATCCTCCACAGAAACACCTCGACACGCTGAAGCCGTAGAACAAATATAATTTTACATTTGCATTTTTACTGTTACTGAACAAACCTGTTGTATGTTGTGTGTTTAAAATGTCAAATGTGTGTGGTTCGTTTGCAGATCCTGCCCAGAGCCGAAGCATGAATGACATTTCAGATACACCGAGCACAGACCAGGTAAATGTGGATTCATGTGCATGTGTGGGTTCAGATTGCAGGACAGGAGGACAGAGTGCTGCTCTTGATCCTGAGCCCACTGATTCTTACTGAAGATATAAACATTTAAAAACATGGAAAACCTCCCAAATATGTAGTTTAAATATTTTAAAACATGGTCCAGTGTTTCCCTAAAACAGCTGCTCACTGTAGTTTTCAGCAAAGGCTACTCCAACAGAAGGAAATAGAACATTTGTCTGGAACTATTTTCAGTGGTGGATGAATACACATGGTTTTCTAGTGAGTATGTGGGGCAACAATGTGGCTCAGTTATCTGTTTCAATAATTTTTTTGCAATATTTTAATCAAAATGTTAAGACATTGGTGGCAAACAGGGGACAGACTCAATCACAGAGCAGCTAGATGTTTCTCTCATGGTTGAGACCAAATGTGGAGCTAAAAGAGCGGGAACAGTGGACTGAGACTTATCTGGTGACACAAACACCACAACACAATGTACTGACTATGCTAATGGTTTTTTTATTGAAAGATGTGCCAGTCAGACTTGTTCTCAGACAAAAGTCCAAACCATCTTGACCTTTGGCCCTTACGTCTTACATTTCCCATAATGCAACTCATTGGCATCTCTTAATCAGACACTGCTGCATGATGCATGATTTCAGTACGACTCATGATTAGTAAACGTGATGTGTGACATTGGTGGAGGGACTTTAATTTTCTCGATTTATACAGGGTTAACTAGTTGTTATAGATTTATTATTGATTTTTAATCAGCTAATCTCCTGTTGCCTGTGAGGGAAATAACAATGGATTGTTTCAGCTCTGTGCACAGATACAGTGACACTTTCCAAGTATGTGTGTTTTATGAAGAGTTGAGCCTTGTTTTATGAGGTTTACAGAGTCATCAAACCTCATTAATCCCTCTAATCCACACAGCCTGAGCTGGGAATGTGTTAAATTATGTTCTACCTGGACGCGTGTTTGTGCTTATGATTGTGTTTTTGTGCGCAGATCTCTAAGCTCCTGTTCTTTTCCCAGAGCTTAACTGTTTGAATCTCTCCACCCAAAAAGTGCAGCAGTGAAGAATATTACAGTTTGAGTCATTTGCTTTTCCTTTTGATTTGTGCCAAAGTATGCAGTGAGTTGAGGCTATTCATTGTTAACCACCAGCAGTAAGTTGGTGTGTGTGTGTGTGTGTGTGTGTGTGTGTGTGTGTGTGTGTTTGTCATTTGGGTAAATATCTTGACAAGAACTTCAAAGCAAATAAGAAATGAACTCATGCATGTGACCCCTGAGTCTGCTTTAATTATTTGTTGGCGTGGCACCTCCACTTTCTTTAATCGGACCAATATCCACAGTAAAGTCCATCACATCGTAGCACAGCTCGTACCGGAGGAGCACACGACTACTCAGTACAGTAGAGCTGCAGACGCCAGCAGGGCCGAGTGGGTAGATTATCCTCGTATGTGAGATCGAAGCGTCTTGTTTATGGTTAAGGACCAAGAAGTTAGAGAGCGAATGAGAACCAGTTGGTGAATTGACTCTGAAAGCAGCATTAACAGATTATGAGGAGGTTTAAATTTAAGCACCTACCACTCCACTGCCACGTGCTTCATTGGTGAGGAGGAGGAGGAGGAGGAGGAAGGCTGCACCAGAAGAGATGTGTGATTTTTAAACCAACTGTGGATAAATTGATTAATAAAAAAAAACTACAATGATGACATGGCATTGCCTGAACATGACGTCACCCATCGGTTTGTGAGCTGCTGTTTTAAAGCCTCCAGTCTGTAATTTGTCTGTCGGACATCTTGGTTTTTTTGGAACCAGTAGAAGCCATATGTGGAGGAGAAGGTGGAGCTGAGGAGGTGTGAGGGGCGGAGCTGACCTGCTCTGTACTCTATCCTGATTGGGTGGTACAGTCTGTCAATCACACTGTAGCCAAATCCAAAGTCTGTATAAAATTTCAGGCCACTTCATCCAGAAGCTGTTGACATATTTCAGTGGTGAACAGCTGATCAATAAGCCATTCCCCCCAAAAACGTCCATCTTTACATCCAGTTCCTGCTAAAAGTTGACGACAAAACATTAACATGTAAATTAAAACACCAGCTTGAAAGAGGAGCGAAAATTAAACTTTGGTTCTTTGTTTATCAAGATATAGAGACTGAACCACTGGAACTTACATGATGTGATTAACCACAGACGCATAGGCTGCTGGGAAAGGTCAGCCACAGTGCAACATACCTCAGTGGGAGATTTCTACTCTCTCCATCTCTGTTTCTTCCTCCAGCTGAAGAATAAGTTCATGAAGAAGATTCCTCGTGACGCCGAAGCCTCCAATGTCCTGATTGGCGAGGTGGATTTTCTGGACAAGCCCTTTGTCTCCTTCGTACGTTTGGCCCAAGCCACGACGCTGGGAGGCCTCACTGAGGTCCCTGTGCCGACCAGGTGAGTGTTTCTAACACCTGAGTTTCTTTCTCTCTCCTGAGGTGTGTTTGTCCTTGTATCAGACCTTTAACCTTCTCTTCTGACAGGTTTCTCTTCATCTTGCTGGGTCCTCATGGAAAAACCAAATCCTACAATGAGATTGGCCGAGCTATTGCTACACTCATGGTGGACGATGTAAGTGGCTGACAACATCAAGCCCCGTCAGCTCATACAAATCATATTAAATGTATGACTTTTATTTCTTTATTTCACACCAGCTGTTCAGTGATGTTGCCTACAAGGCGAGGGACCGTGACGACCTGATCGCAGGCGTTGATGAGTTTCTGGACGAGGTGATCGTCCTCCCTCCAGGGGAGTGGGACCCAAAAATACGCATTGAACCTCCCAAGAAGGTTCCATCAGCTGAAATGAGGCACGTACCTGAACCTAACACTGGACCACATGTCTCAACATGTGGTCCAGTGTTATACAACACCTTTTATAACTGGCTTTACAAAGAAACTAATGCTGCTCTATTTTCTTCTGCCTTCAATTAACAATTTAATCTTGCACTTTGATTAGATATTATCTGTTTAAAATAATAAATTAGCTGTGACAGCTAAACCATGAACTGTCTATAAACCTGGACCTGGACTCTGGGTCTGTGAAGTGAAGCCAATGCTGAGGAGCCTTAAACCTTCATTCTCTCTAATGACCATCAGGGGGTGACTCCACTGGTTGTTAAAGAAGTCAGATTGTATTGAAGTCTATGGGAAAATGTCTCTACTTCTCCCTTGATTTATTAGCTCAGTAAACATTTTCCTAATGAGTTTATGGTCTCAGTCTCTAGTTTCAAGTCTTCAATACAACATGATGTTCATTTTTTAAATGATGGTCCATTTAGAGGAAAATAGACCAGAAAGCAGGGGATGAATTAAGGGGCGTGGCTACTGTGTGACTGACAGACTGTAGCAGGTCAGATCCACCCCTCACTCCTCAAGATAAATTAAAAATTTTAATGTATTAATCAAAAACACCTTTAAGTTTTGCTTTATTTTTGACGCTGTGATGTGGTCTGATTTTCTCTCTTGTGTTGATGCCAGGAAGTCGGTGCTGAACCTGAATGAGTTGGGTCAGATGAACGGCTCAGCCGGTGGAGCAGGCGGAGGAGAAGACGAAGAGCTGCCAGTTCCACATGAGCTCGGAGAGGAGCTGAAATTCACCGGCAGGTATGTGAGGACTGTGGTGGACTATAACTTATGTCACTGTCCAGTCATGTCCAGGTTCTTGACAATGCTCCTAACTTTTTTAATAGGTTTGGTGGTGGACTATGGCTGGACATTAAGAGGAAGCTCCCGTGGTATTGTAGTGATATCTATGATGGCTTCCATATCCAGTCCATCTCTGCTGTGCTCTTCATCTACCTGGGCTGCATCACAAACGCCATAACCTTTGGGGGACTGCTCGGGGATGCTACTGACAATTACCAGGTCCTCATAAATGCTGTATCCAGAGTTACATCTTTAGATTTATCTAGCTCTTTTATGGACTCTTTCATTTGATATTGGAAAAGTGAAAGGCTTTACAAGGCATTAAATCTCTAAATATATTTGTGAAATGTTAAGAGTTTACACCGATCCCCTGAGAGCTCCCCCCAACCTCCCAGGTGAACTGACCTCTCCCTTCCTGCCCCCTCTCCTGCCCTCAGGGTGTGATGGAGAGTTTCCTTGGCACAGCTTTAGCAGGAACCGTCTTTTGTTTGTTTGGTGGACAACCCCTCATCATCCTCAGCTCTACTGGACCCATTCTCATCTTTGAGAAACTGCTTTATGAATTCAGCAAGTAAGACGCTCACAGAGGGACACGGCACAAACCCCCCCGACAGGAGCGCTTGTTTCTTTAACGCTCACTCTCTTCGCAGGAATAACAACATAGACTACATGGAGCTGCGTCTGTGGATCGGCCTTCACTCGTGTCTCCAGTGTTTCCTGCTGGTCGTTTCAGACGCCAGCTACATCATCAAGTACATGACCCGCTTCACAGAGGAGGGTTTCTCCAGCCTCATCTCCTTCATATTCATCTCTGACGCCATTAAGAAGATGGTGGGTGAACTGGTCTCTTCTTCTACTGTTTCAGTGTTAAACTCTTCTCTTCTTCTGCTGTTTCAGTTTTAAACTCTTCTCTTCTTCTACTGTTTCAGTTTTAAACTGGTCTCTTCTTCTACTGTTTTAATTTTAAACTTGTCTCTTCTTCTATTATGTTACTTTTAGTATCTTAAATTTATTAAAAGAGAAAAAAACTGTTTCTCTTACACAGGTAGGAGCCTTTAAGTATTACCCAATCAACCGTGGCTTCAAGCCCGACTACATAACAGCCTACAAGTGTGAATGCCTCGCTCCAGACCAGGGTGAGTCTTCTTTTCCTCACATCTTCTGTTGTCTCAGTGAAAGTGTATTTCTCATCTAAAATGAGCAACTGGTTTGACATATAAAATAATTAGAGGTGGAGCCGACATGATGTTAAACTGTTGGAGGAATCAGGATGTGGTTGGGGAAACACTAACACACAACGCTAAACCCTCTGAATGCTGTAATAAGCATGTTGTGTTTTATTTTGTTCACGTGTACACAAACAGAAATGTCAAAGCAACAGTTTGCGGTTTGAGTCAAGTGCCGCAACAACTACAGCTTTTGTTAATTAATCATCATAATCACCATCAACATATTGAGGCAATGGCTTAATGCTGACAGGAAAACATCAGCTCGTTACGTCCACGTGATAATGGAGATATTTCAGATATTTGGTCTTTACTCTGTGATGATTTGTCTGTCTCGTCTGTTTCTGCCTCACTCTTGGATGCTGTCTGAAAAAGTGAGTACACATGTGTAGAGTCATTTTACTGCAATCTGATATGTACTGTTGTTAATATTGATATTAACATAGTGTTCTGTTGTTTTTCAGCATCTGCGTTGGGCTTGAATGTTTCAGCTCCACTCTCAGATGATAACATGACTCTGCTGGTAAGTGACAATAGACTGAAGCTTCTCAATCTTTCCTTTTTATCTACGTGAACAGAAAACTGTCTTTGGTGACTGGGTCCCATCTCCAGTTGTTAAATGTTGTCATCTCACCGAACAATGGATGAAACTTCTACTGTTTTAGCTTAAACTCATCTCTTCTTCTACTGTTTTAGCTTAAACTCATCTCTTCTTCTACTGTTTTAGCTTAAACTTGTCCTCTTTCCCAGTAAAGGCCTAGTAAATAAACAAAGATGTGAGCAAACCAGGTCCCTTTTTATACAGGATGCAATGATGAGTATTAAAGGCATCACCAGTAATGATCCTGAGGTGGTGGAGAGCAGCTGTAGAGTTGCAGCTGAAGCCTGTAACTGCCAAGATATTTGTACAGCATGACTCTCATTTAGAGAGCAACGGGGTCTCGTTTCTTTGTTCTGTTTTTTCTTCTGTTATCGCTTGTCTTCTCTCTCTCTTCTACGTCTGCTTCTTCCACCCTCCACTGTCTCCCCTCTCCTCCCTCTGTCCTCTTGTCTCTGTAGTTTAACCTGACAGACCTGGACTGGAGTCAGCTGAGTAAGAAAGAGTGTGTGAAGTATGGCGGCACGCTGGTGGGGAACTCCTGTAAGTATGTTCCCGACCTGGCCCTCATGTCCTTCATCCTCTTCTTTGGCACCTATTCCATGACTGTTTCTCTTAAGAAGTTCAAGTTCAGCCGCTACTTCCCGACCAAGGTAAGAGCCAGGCCTCGCTCTCACCCACAGCTTCAGGCTGATGGCTGCACTGATGTTAGAGGTTCTCCCACTCTGCATGTGAAGTGATGGATTCAGTCATTTATCAAAGCATGAAAATAGTGATGTTCCTTATTCTTCTTATTGTCACAAGAGTCCAAACTACAGAAGCCTTGAAGGCAGAAGAAATAAAAATAATCATTTTCATTGAATATTTTAGTCATTAGATAGAATGAAGGTTTAAGGCTCTTCAGCATTGGCTTCACTTTACAGACCAGAGTCCAGGTCCACTTTTATACATATACGATTTTCCCAGGATCATTTCTGTTTTTTTTTTTGTTTTTTTTTTTCTTACACTGACCTCTCTGGGCTTCTGTGTAAAATCAACACTGTACCACCAGATGTTTAGCAGCTGTTATTTAAATATACTCATATTAGAAAATGTGCATTTCAAAGACTTAAAGACTAACTACAAATTTGTGATGTGTGATATGTGTATGTACAGTATTTGTGTTGTGTAATTGTTTACATCCTTAGTAAGAACCTGCAGGATTAGAACTGGGAGCCACAGACAGGAAGTGTTGGTTTGTTGACAATAAGAAAAATAAAGAAACAGCAGCAGCACCCACCCCCACCCATACTGGACTGTCCTCTCCCATCTTCTCTCCCTGCATGTGTCCAGCTTCGTACCCTGATCAGTGATTTTGCCATCATCCTTTCTATCCTGGTCTTCTGTGGGTTAGACCTCCTGCTGGAGATGGACACCCCCAAACTGCACGTGCCCACTGAGATCAAGGTCCGCTCTTACCCAGAATGCCTCTCTCAGACTCTCCCATCTTTTTCTGTCCCTGCTGCTTGGATGCATTTTGCTATTTGAGGCTTTTACACATCAGATGTTTTAATGTGGATTTAATGATGTGATGATTAATTTACAGAGTTTGTCTTTTCTTTTTCTCTTTCCTCTCTTGCTCTTGTGTCTCCCCCATCTGTGTTTGTCCTCCCTTTGCCTTGGTTTATGTGTGTGTGTGTGTGTGCGTGTATGTGTGTGTGCGCGTGTGTGTTGATGTAGCTGAGGAAGCTAATCAGTGACTTTTCCATCTTCATGTCAATCATGACCTTTGTGGGTCTGGATATGTTGATGGGGTTAGACACCCCCAAACTAATCGTTCCAACTGAGTTCAAGGTAATTGAATTGTCACTAAATGATGTGTAGAAATGTGTGTGTCTTTAAACCACATCACCTTTTCTGAGAGCATGTGACTCCCCCCCGCATGTGTGTCTGTGGTATTTTTGTTGCGTGTTCATGTGAACAGTGGTGGAAAATAACTAAGTACATTTACTCAGGGACTGGTTACCTTTCAGATTAAGATTTTAAATTTTAATTATGGGAAGTACTTTTACTACAGGAAGTACTTTTACAAAACTAAGTACTTTCACTTTGATTCTTTTTCTACAGGAAGTACATTTATTGTGATACTGTAACTATGGGAAGTACTTTTACTGTGAAGGAAATACTGCCTGTACTCATATTCATTCATTGTATTGTTTTTGAGTGAAATAAATGAGCTCAGTGTTTCCTCCACCTCTGTCATCACTGACGTAGACGTGAAGATTTACTTTCAGAGCAGTGACCTTTCACCTTTGTTGTGTATTTATTCCTCCGTGTTTTTTTGCTTTGCCCTCTGCAGCCCACGCGGGCCGACCGTGGCTGGTTGGTGATGCCGTTCGGTAAAAATCCCTGGTGGTGGTATGTGGCCAGCTTTGTTCCCGCCCTCCTTGTCACCATCCTCATCTTCATGGACCAGCAGATCAGCGCCGTCATCGTCAACCGTAAAGAAAACAAGCTGAAGGTCGGCATCAGAGGACAGGAAGGCACATCATGAACACGGGCTCATCAGCTACAGGAAACATTTCACTGGGGGGCAGAAAATGTTTTTTTAATCAAAATCACAATTTGAAAGAGTCCAGTTTTAAAAAATTGAAGCACGATTTTAATTTAAATATGCTCATTACAGAGGAGAGTAATGAGCGGGATGGTCTGTTTTCCTCTAAATGGACCATCATTTAAAAAATGAACATCATGTTGTATTGAAGGCTTGAAACTAGAGACTAGAGAATTTTATAATTTTTAATTTTGTATATCGTGGTTAGATCTAAATGAGGTGTCACTTCCATCACATCCTGTCTTTGTGTTGGTCTGCAGAAAGGCTGTGGTTACCACCTGGACCTGTTCTGGGTGGGTGTCCTGATGGCCGTATGTTCCTTCATGGGTTTGCCCTGGTATGTGGCAGCGACCGTCATCTCCATCGCCCACATCGACTCTCTGAAGATGGAGAGCGAGTCAAGCGCCCCCGGGGAGCAGCCGCAGTTCCTGGGAGTCAGGTGAGACCATCCTGATCCAAAAGCTTTGGATTTCTTTAGAGCTTTCTGCCACTTCCCGTCGTCTCCTAAGTGGTTTTACAGAGAAGCTAAGGAGCGAACTAAATCTAATAATCTGGCACTGTTTGATTTCCAGGGAGCAGAGGTTGACAGGTATTCTGGTCTTCGTTCTGACTGGACTTTCCGTCTTCCTCGCGCCCGTCCTTCAGGTCAGTCGGCAGATGAACAATTTCCAACACATTAATTTTTCAGTAACATTAGTGAACACTCTTACTCTTCTGTCCACCTCAGTACATCCCCATGCCGGTCCTGTACGGAGTCTTCCTCTACATGGGCGTGGCCTCACTCAGTGGCATCCAGGTAGACTCTTACACACATTTTCCTCCATGGGAACTGACATTTATAGCACCACTGCAACTACTATGTTAATTATCAGTTCATCTCCTTAATTAATCTAGTGGTAAGTTGGGGCAGGAGATTGACAGACAGATCTGTGCGGCGTCAACAGTAATGCTGACCTTGTACCTGAACATTGTGGTGAAGACGGAGTTGAGCCAGGAAGCAAAGCTCTTGATTTACCAGTTGATCTTTGAACAGATCTGACTGTGAATGATAATAGGAATCAAACCAACGTTAATGTCTCTGCGCCGGCAACAGCCAAAGTCCAATTGTCAGTGCGACCTTGACCTTTTGGCTGTTACTCAAGCCTTTACAGGGCAATTATGTCAAAATTGACCTGAAGTAAGTCCCAGTGGCGGAGGGATACAGCCGTGAGGTGGTGATTCTAGTTTTCTTTATTAACAGAATGACTGTAACATTGCTGCCCCCTGGAGGAAGTAAAGTCTGTGTCACTTGTTTTTTCAAACTAGCTCAAATGTCCAGGAATCCCCAAAATATTCAGTTATAACATAAAGCCAAAGAGAAGCAGGACTAAACAAAATGGTGTAAAGATCGATCGACTATTGAAATAAATCAATAAACCTATATTTGACCTTCGTAGAGACTGAGACCATCTGAGAACATGTTTGTTCCGTTCTGTTTCTGTCTCAGTTCTGGGAGCGGATCAAACTCTACCTGATGCCGGCCAAGCACCAGCCGGACTTCTCCTTCCTGCGTCACGTTCCTCTCAGACGAGTCCATCTTTTCACCCTGGTCCAGATCATCTGTCTGGCTGTGCTCTGGATCCTCAAGTCCACATTCCTGGCCATTATCTTCCCAGTGATGGTGGGTGTGTTACTCAGTTGTGTTTGCCTCGTCTGGGGGGAGGTGGGATGTTCAGATACAGATCCACTGTATCTCAGCCCTAACAGGAAGAGGCTGTGGGGGAAACATTAGATTAAAACTAGAACAATGAAGGTCAGAGGTTTTCACTGGTCCAACATGTTGGGTTTGATAATGTAAGCTTCTGTTCAAACAACCCAGTGAGTGAAGACAGTAACACCTGACATACTCACATTTGTGTCGTCATGTTGCCTTAGACACATTACGAGAAGTTAAATTAGTTCTCGAGCTGCAGATCAACTTAAGAGGGATGTTTTTTTTTTCTTCAGTACTTCTGCTCCTTCTTTTTTAATAACCATCAGATCACACCATTAGCTTAATCTTATCTTAGCATAAAGACTGGGCACATCCATTCTCCTTCTGTCTGTCGGTAACTAAATCCACCTACCTCCACCTTCTAAACTCACTAATTAACATTTAGTATCTTTTGCGCAGTCTGTTACCAGAGTAATAACTGGTGTTTGTCTGTTTCCCCTGTTTCAAGTCTTTATGCTAAGCTAAGCTAACTCTTAGCTGTAGCTTCATATTTACTGTTGTCATTCTTCTCAGTAAAGTGCACAACATGAATGTGTGGAGCCTGTTTTCATTGGTGGCTCCAGGAAAAAGACAGTAACTTAATTTCAGATATTTCCAGCACCTTGACTCCAGGCCTTGATAAATTCTGGCTGTTAATAATTAAGGATATTTAGGATATTTATATATTCATATATATTAAGGATATTTCCCCTGTGTGTAGATTCTGGGTCTGATGGTCGTCCGGAAGCTGCTGGATTTGATGTTCTCACAACACGACTTGGCCTGGCTGGACGACATCCTGCCTGACAAAGACAAGAAGAAGAAGGAGGACGACAAAAAGAAGATGAAAGACAAGAAGACGGCAGAGCCAGAGAGCGACGAGGAGGTGAGGGGAATGTTGACAAACAGGACGTTAAACGCACATGTGCAGACGCTGTTGCTGGCGAAGGTTTTCTTGGTATTTACTGTGTATTTAAATGTGTGTCAGTCCATCTGTTGAGTCGTTCCTGGGTTTGTTTTCTCTGACTAATACTGTATGTTTCTCCTCTCTGTCCCACAGTGTTGCTGAAAAGGCACTGTATAACACTTACTACAGTCTTTCTGCCTGTCCCCCGTGTTCCTGCACTTTAGAGACTTCGTTAGCATCTTTCTGCCTGTTTTCCTCCTTGTTTCAGTCCTCGGACGAAGAACAGACTAGTGTCAGAGCAGTGGTATCGTCCACTGATTAAAGGAGAAGGACGAAGCTAGTCTATATTTTTGTTGCTGTCCAAAAAATTCCAAAAATCAACAATGTGTTAAGGCCTACTAGCTGTGAAAGGTCATATTTTAAGATAAATTAAAGGTCCACATTTTAACTTCTCTAGTGTTTTATTTTGAAGTGTTGATATCCATCAAAAGATAAATTTGTGATTTTAAGAATCAAAAACTGTATGGACCTTTAACATCTACCTTTAGACTGTATGGACTTTTAAGAAAGGGGACAAAAGCTCTTGCAGGTTGGAAGCTTGTTAGCTTGGCTGCTAATGGGAACAATCAGTTTATTATAGACTTCTGTCTGTAAAACATTTTTCAGAGTTTATTCTAAGTAAAACTGGACGGTGACGCAGCTGTTCGATACGATGTCGCTCTAGCTTTCAGTTCCCTCACAGATCACCACCGTCAACCACTGATGTTGGTAAATCTTTACAAACACCTGACAAATATATAGTTTTATTTTGAAAATCCTCAACCAGCTGCTCATTGCAGTTTTTAATCAAATAAATGAGATGAAATTATGTATTTAATGTAATGTAATAATGTATTTAATGTTCAGCAGCAGATTAATCTAAGTTTGGTTATGTTTATATTACACCAAAAATATAGAAGACACTTGTCCTTGTCCTTTAAGGTCCCAGTTTGTCCTGCATGCAAACTGCCTCCTCTTTTTGTCACTTAGCCCAACAGCTCTGTCCCCCCTCCAGTGAAGATGCCCATGGAGGCCATAGAGCCCCACACACAGCCAGACCCCACCCATGTTAGTCCCCCAGCCCAAAACCAGACCTCTGATTGTGAGTACACCGACCGTTTCCTCCACATCTCCACCTTTGATTTGTTTTAATTGTTTGATGCCGTTCACTGAGTGTCTCGAGTGGAGCGCTACTTGAGCTAATCAAGCTAATTGTGCTAATTGTTTAATGTGGTGAACTTTTACAAGCGCACAAAAATGTGACTGTCAGCAATTTTGTGAACAATTCAAAAAAAAAAAAAAGTAATTTATTTGACTTTAAAGTGAATGTCGCTGTGAATATCTAACAAACTAAAATACAACAGGCTGCTGTTTCACATCCGTGGAAAACTTCTTTGTATCCAAGGAGATAATTCCACATTTTATTATTAATAATAATAATAACAATAATAATGATGCATTTAATGCAAAAGCCTTAAGTCCATATTTGACCTGGTTGTAACCTGAGAAGTCAATCGACCAAGTCATGAGAAATCCACAGATCGGTGTCTAATAACCGACGTTTTTTTCTTCAAAATAAAAGTACACATTTTAAAGTTGCGTTTTATTGTGAACACACCTGTGTAATTATCAGTATCTGGATATGACACATCTGTCAGGTGGGAGGAGGAGAAAAAACAGACCTAAACTAAACGTGAACCAGATGAAGAGAAAAAAAAAAAAGTCTTAGATCAATAACTGTAAAACAAGACGTATGATAATGTCACCAAGAACATTTATGACATTTGATATTAGAAAAATAATCAGCTGATGATACTGATGAACCTGGTAGTTGTAGCCGTTAAAGTTCAGAGTGAAGAGAAAGAAATGACAAACAACAGCAAACAATCACATTTTTGTCGTGTCTGTAAAACAGCTCCTGTATTAACATGTGAAAGATTTGAACCTTTTTATGACAGTTAATGTGAAGACAACAAATAAGGAATCTCTTGTTCATCTTTATTATCTCTTTGTGTTTGTGTGTTTGTATTTGTGTTGAAATGTGTTTACATGCCTGTGAATACTTGTTTTGTGCATATGTTTGTGTGTGTGTGTGTCTGTGTGTGTGTGTGTCTGTGTGTGTGTGTGTCTGTGTGTGTGTGTGTCTGTGTGTGTGTGTGTGTTTCCCTACAGGAGATCAACCCGTACTCAACAGTCACATCTGATCAAAACGAACTAGACCGCAGGTACTGTGTGCTGAAGCTTCACGTGCCCTACAGTGATCTGATTTACTCACCTGACACAAACATTGGCTGGGACCACAGCTCCGTCACCTCCAGGAGACCAAACACATAGTCACAACACACACACACACACACACACACACACACACCGCTCAGTCTGAAGCCGCTGCATCACTTGTATTTATATGTAAGTTGAATGATGATGATTTTAGAAGTTTTATTTTTAAACATAGACCTTTTGAATTGCTTGTTTTTACATTGCAGGCATGTACAGTAGAGTTAATACAGGAGGTCATTGAGTGCACCTGCAGAGAAAGTACTGTGTACAGTGCAGTGCATGAGGGCATCACATTGTCTTTTGAATATTCAGTAAGTTGTACACTCTCTAGGTCAGAGGTTTTCAAAGTCTGACACTATGGGGGCCTCCCTCGAGACTAAATCAAGATCCTGTCCACACATCACCTCCCCAGTTTCTAATTTGTCCATCGGCCATCTTGTTTTTTTCAAACCAGTATAAACCATATGTGGAGGAGAAGGTGGAGCTGAGGAGGAGTGAGGGCTGGAGCTGACCTGCTCTGGACTCTGTCCTGATTGGGTGCTACCGTCTGTCAATCACACAGTAGCCACGCCCCCAATTCATCCCCTTCTTTATGGTCTATTTTCCTCTAAATGGACCATCATTTAAAAAATGAACATCATGTTGTATTGAAGACTTGAAACTAGAGACTGAGACCATAAACTCATTAGGAAAACGTTTACTGAGCTAATAAATCAAGGAGAAGTAGGGACATTTTCCCATAGACTTCAATACAACCTGACTTCTTTAACAACCAGTGGAGTCGCCCCCTGATGGTCATAGAGAGAATGAAGGTTTGATCATTGGCTTCACTTCACAGACCCTGTTAGTTGGTATAAACCTTTATAGACATTTTCTGCCTATATTTGTTTACATTTTTGTAAACTGGCCACTAAACGTCATCTGAATCAGGCGTCAGTTGATCCAGTTTGCAGTGTCCCTCTCAACGTTCAGACCACTGTCACTGAATCACTGTGATACTGAAGAAAACTTTAAAATTTGACAATTCTCAGGCAAGTTCTGCACTTGTACAGAGATGACTTTTAAGTGGATTAACTGGACTCGACAGGAATCAGGTGTAAGACGACCAAAACTACAATAACTGACTTCCTGTTCCTTTGATCTCACCCCTGTGTCCCTCCTCACCCACCCTCCCCCCGGGGGGAGGGACACTTCACAGTTTGAAAACCTCTGCTCTGGGTCACTCCTATAATTTAACTCCCAGACAACATCCTGTAGTCTCATGTTGTGTCTGTATCTGAGTCATCTATTCTGATTATTATAACAATTACTGTTCTAAGTTGTAAAGTGTGTCATGTTCTGAAGCAGGTTTAGTCGGACTCAGATTTTCATTTAAATTATAGTTGTGTGACTGTGTTGGTTACGAGGAAAAGGATCTAAAATGTGTCATTTCCAACCCCAGAGTTAAAGAAAACTAAACACTGGAGCCCAGGATGGTTGTTTTTGTTATTTTAAGAAATAAAAACACACAAGCTGTTTAAAATCATTGTGTTACTGTCTAACACAACAGCTGTGTCCCAGATCAGAGGACGTAGTCCATGAAGGTGTGTTCTTCATAGCTGCAATAGACTGCAAAGACTGAAACAAGATGGTGGTCTGGTCTCTTTCCGCCTTGTGTCCACGGCGCCGCTCCTGTCGCCTAGAAACTATGATGACACGTAGCTTTTTCACAGAAACTTGAAGCTTTAAGGCCTGGTTTTAACAGTCCTGTTAACTGAAGCAGAGTAAAACATTTTGAAGTGTTTTTTAATACTAGTGCGCAATGAATCTTGGGATACGTCGCAGCCTCTGACGGATCCAGGTCTGAAGGATCCAGGTCTGAAGGATGCAGGTCCTGAAGGATGCAGGTCCTGAAGGATGCAGGTCCTGAAGGATGCAGGTCTGAAGGATCCAGGTCCTGAACTGGGACACAGCTGATGTCAGTGTTGTAGAAACAATAGGAGCCAGTGACGCCTGGTTTTCCACAGTAAGAAATGTGTAAAAAAAACAGTGTTTTATAGGAAACAAGGACAAAATCTAGAAGCTGAATAGATGTGATGACATCACCGTCATCCTTTAACCACTGGGGCTGGTTTACAGCTGCTGAGTGCAGGTCTTGTGCCAAAGTCTGTTCCCTTCACACTGTGTTTGTTTGAACATCTGCCATGATGATGTGAATGTTGTTGAACCATCTGAGTCACTTCTCTTGTGACTTGTTGTTGTCAGGATCAACTGACTCAAACCAACACAGTCTGGATCTAAATGCAGGTTTTTACAGCGGTTCATTGAAGGTGTTTCAGAGGACGTGGTTGGAGCTGCCTGAGAGGTGTTTCTGATGTTTTGTCCACTGCATTGTGTAAGAGGTGATTCACTGTGACAGGATTTTGGTTGTTTCTTTTCAAAAGACCAGTTTCCCCTTTGAACCGGTTCCAGTCGAGAACCTTTTAAAGCACAGACACCTTGTACAGGTGTCCCACCTCGTTGGCGTCCGGTCTGCTCGGGTGTTGGCAGGTCGCTGTGCTCCTGAGCCGCTGCTGCTGAATTATTTAAGTCTGATCCCAGGACAGTTCGACCCCCATTTACTTCTCAAGACAACAACAAATAAAGAGAGAGTTAGTCAGTTAGTTTTTCTTGCTGCTGTTAATACAAATTTTCTCCACTGAATTGATGCACTTTAGACACTTCAGTTGGAAAATTAGCTTCTCTCTGCTGTTTCGATCTCAGTGCAGCTGAAGAGTTGAAACGCCACAGTCCTCGTGCTCTGAACTTCCTGTCGAGCTCCAATCAGGCTTCATTTGTCTGCAGCAGCTCATCGGTTCAACAGGGAAACAGAGGAATGCCTCATTTCACGCCCCCTAATCCATCCCCTGCTTTATGGCCTGTTTCCCTCTAAATGGACCATCATTTAAAAAATGAACATCATGTTGTATTGAAGACTTGAAACTAGAGACTGAGACCATAAACTCATTAGGAAAACGTTTACTGAGCTAATGAATCAAAGCCATTTTCCGATAGACTTCAATACAACTGTTTTTATAGACAGTCTGTGGTCATTTACACATCTGACCCCAGGATTTAAAGCCTTTTTGTTAACGTCTCTATTATTTCTGACAAAACATCAAAACAGTGGAGAACAACTACTAAAGCCGCCCGTTTAGACTCAAGATAATAAATCGTGCTATTCTTTACTTCTGGTGCTGGAATCTTCAGAATATTCAGTCACTTTAATGAAGCTGCTTGAATTTATTCTAAACCGAGAAGATAAGTGTTAAATTAATGTTAAATTCTTAGTTAACGTAGAAAATGTGATCCTGTCTGCTCAGAGCTTTCCTGCTGCCACCATCTGACCATGATGCACGTTCTCCTCTCGCTCAGGGTTAGTTGTTGAAGAACGGCGCCCTCTGCAGTAACTGTCTCATCAATCTGGTCCCTGTGTTAAACAAACAGCTGTAAATGAAAGAGTTTTCATGTAAGACGCTGCACCTTCAGCTGCCAGACAGATAATCACACAATCAACACTTTAAAAGTCTCGTTAAAGGGAACGTGTGTGTTAAAGTCTATACATCAACTTATGACTCACATATTGATGAGCTTGTGTATGAGTCCGTCACACTCAGCTGATTATTAGACACCTGGTTCCAACTGATTCAGCCAGAAACAGCATCTCTCATGAAGGTTTGAATGTTCAGTTCACCCTTAAATAACTCAGATAAGGTGAAATTAAGCCTTAAGTAGAAAACTTTGTGAAACTAACCCCTGAATTGTATTTTACTATATTATATTATAAAATAAACACCTATTGAGTGCAATTCACCAGCAGCACAACCTTCAGTTTGTTAGTTTCTTTACACAAACTGAGCCTTTATGGAGGAGCAGCCAGGGGCCAGGTGTTCCTAATAAACTGACAGCTGTGTGTGTGTGTGTGTGTGTGTGTGTGATGGAGAGTAAAAGTGTAACCTGGCCGGTTCCACCACTGTTCCCCAGCATCACTCTGCACCTGAAGATCTCCTGCCCCCCCTCACCCGTCCACTCCCAGACGAGCCTCACCCCCGGGGACGCTGCTCCGCCTCACCCGCCGCCTCGCCCGCCCTTGCCCCAGGTCAGCATCCAGGTGGAGTCAGACAGCGAGGGGTCTGGCCCCTACTACTCCAAACAACAACAACGCAGGCTTTACCCACCTAATGCCCCCCCACCCCCTGACACACACAGAGACTTTTATAGAAACATACAGGCTCATTATAGTGACTCCTGTTCTGAGACTGTTCTGTAAACACAACCTACACACACACAGGGAAGGTGCAGTGTTGTATACTGATCACAGCTCAGTAAACCCCCTTAAAATCCTCCTTAACTCTCAGCCCCCCCCCCATAGTGACACCAGTAGAAAGAAACAACCAAAGTGTGTTGATAAAAAAAGCCTGAAACTGTGTTAACCATCACTTTTGATTATCGATCACCTGTTTTTAGAGGAGCTGGTTAATGAGTCCTGAACATGTAATAAAGCTGCATTTAAAACCTCTTTCAGTCTGAAGTTAATAAGTATTTTACAGTGATATCACTGCATTAGTTGAGTTATTGACTCAATCAGAAAAAACACTATAACCTAACATCCCCTAAAACAAACCTCTGGTGACAACTAGTGGACAAACACTGACGTTGTGCCTCCACCCAGGACGAATCGCTGAGTCAGGTTAAAACTCTTCACTGAACAAGGCAACAAGGTAGTTTTGATTTCAAATGTTTATAATTTTAAGTTTAAATAGTCATAGTAAGTTACTTCAATTTATTAACCCACCTTTCACAATAAGAGCTCATCTTACTTAATGTGCTTAAATTGGGAATTTCTCTTCATCCACTAGTTAAAGTAACTTCAGCTACAAGAATCTGCACATTTCAGTATCAAACAGCTGAAATAATAAAATGTTAATGTTATGAATTCTGATTAATTAAAAGAAACCAAACGTGACAGTGAGAAGCTGTTTATTAGTTATGATCAACACACTTTAGATTTCCACAGACGCTGCTTTAAAGGTCATAAACAGAAGAAGCATTTCAGGTCTCAGATCAACTGACGTCAACTCAAACTCTGTTAACTCTTGTTGGACCACTTCAAAAATCAAACATGCATTCAGTGTCATCGTCACATCTGTGTATTCAAACGCAAAACCTTTAGCTTAAGCAGTGAAATGCAAAGTGAACTATTAAAAGCCAGTGAAAACTAAATTCAGGAATGTGAAACCTTTATTGAAATAAAAAAATGGAATGACTGACAACTGGGTCAGGAGTGATTTTAACACTGCAATAAATGGGAGGGTTTACTGGCTCATCTGTGATTGGGAGCTGCTTAGTTTCCTCCCCTCAGACGGAGCACCAGGTGGAGGGTGGACTCCTTCTGGATGTTGTAGTCGGAGAGGGTGCGGCCGTCTTCCAGCTGCTTGCCGGCAAAGATGAGACGCTGCTGATCGGGGGGGATGCCTTCCTTATCCTGGATCTTAGCTTTGACGTTCTCAATGGTGTCGCTGGGCTCCACCTCCAGAGTGATGGTCTTCCCAGTCAGGGTCTTCACAAAGATCTGCATGCCTCCCCTCAGACGGAGCACCAGGTGGAGGGTGGACTCCTTCTGGATGTTGTAGTCAGACAGGGTGCGGCCGTCTTCCAGCTGCTTGCCGGCAAAGATGAGACGCTGCTGGTCGGGAGGGATGCCTTCCTTATCCTGGATTTTGGCCTTGACATTTTCAATGGTGTCGCTGGGCTCGACCTCCAGGGTGATGGTCTTGCCAGTCAGGGTCTTCACAAAGATCTGCATGCCTCCCCTCAGACGGAGCACCAGGTGGAGGGTGGATTCTTTCTGGATGTTGTAGTCAGACAGGGTGCGGCCGTCTTCCAGCTGCTTCCCGGCAAAGATCAGCCTCTGCTGGTCTGGAGGGATGCCTTCCTTATCCTGGATTTTGGCCTTGACATTTTCAATGGTGTCACTGGGCTCAACCTCCAAAGTGATGGTCTTGCCAGTCAGGGTCTTCACAAAAATCTGCATCTTGACACTGTTGAAAGAAAATAGAAAAAAAAAAAGACCCTTTATATATATTATTTATAGAGGCCAATAGTCTGATCTGACGATGACTTACATCAATTAATCTATGAATTGTTAAATGGTTTAAAAACATTTTATATTAATTTTATAATTCTACAACATATTCAAACAACTAAACTCATTTGCTACTTCTAAATTTGCTGATTTTTTTTTTTTTTTAAGTTTCAACCAATTTTAAATTTCAGTTAAGCTGAAACAGCAAATGCACAAGTGTTTTTTAATCTGGATCCAGCACTTTATATTAAATTTAACGTGATCAAAGAATCACATTTAAACTGGAACAAGCAAATGTTTGGTATTTAATCGTCAATACAGTTAAAATAGATTCTTCTATGGAGCAGTCGTTGAAGCTGTAACATCTCCCCCCATTTTGCTAAGCTAACATTAAAATTAGCCTCTTTTTAATATCGAAGCTTTATGACAATACAACAGCTTCGTTTTAAACAGTGAGGAAAAAAAACAAACAAAAATGTCTGATTCCGGACAAAGTCTTTGTGTTCAGTTATTCATCGTCGACCAGACGTTTCCTCGTTTGTGTCGAACAGCTGACGAAACAGCTGTTGAAGCTAACGAGCTAACGGTGCTAACAAACCGGATGTCGCAAAAATAACAACAAAAATACGCGATTATTGGGGCGTCAGTTCGCCCCCGTCCTCGAGATATCATTTGGGTTTTAATCTCTCGTGTTTCACATTCAATTCCCCAGCAGTTAAAGTGACTAAGGGCTAAATTGAGCCGGGAGCTGAGGTTTGACGCCGTTTCCCTCTCGGCTAGGCCCCGGTTAGCGCCGTTAGCCACCGAAACAAAACATCTGCTGATTCATCCGTCACCAAAGGCTGAATTAACCTTAACCCAACAAACACGAGCTCGAATGACGACACCGGTGAAAAACAGACGTAGACACGACGGTTAACGTCTAAAAAAAACTAAACTCAAATTACTTACAAACAAATTGTTCCCGGTGGTGTTTACACGTCTCTGCTCCTGGTGCTGTCAACGTTTTAGCTGACAAAGAGCAGCGCGGCGGTATTTATAGACACCAGACCGATATCCTTCCGCTGCCCCACCCGGTGGGACTATAAAATATCTACGAACACAATATAAAACGATTCTGCTCTTAATCAAACAAAAAAAAAAAATCTCAGGACGATACACAGATATAGTAAATGTTTTTTTTATGGGGGCAACATGGGGTTAAAAGGGTTTAAGGTTAAAAAAAAAAAAAAGATGGGTCACGGCCGGCGCGGATGTAGATTTAGTCCTGATCAAAACATGACAAGAAGTCCCTCACTCAGACACTGTCACAACAACAACAACAACAACAACAACAACAATAATGTGATCAGTGTGTAAAAAAGACATTATAGTCCACAGCGTGTATAAAAACACGAGAGAAAGATTAAGTCAAAAAAGCTCAATACCTGTCACATGTGCTAAACCTCAAACTAACACTGGCTCTGTAGCTGTAATCAGATGCTCAGGGTTTAAAAGTTACTTTAAAGCACAGTGGAGAAACTGCTCAGCTCAAACAACTCACATTACATCTTTCACGTGCATTTCTCTATGACACATAAATATTCTTGATATTCTTTCCTGCACCTATTGCTGCAGTGCTGTGGGTCTGACCCATGCTGTTAGCTGCTTGTATTATTAATGAGCTCCTTGTGTTGCTGATCTCATTATGATTCTCTCTGGATAATGGCACCAACTAAACTCCTTAAATGCAGACATAAATGTAATGTTTTCTGGCTCTGTGAATGCCGTTGGTTCATTAAACTCGTGTGGGCAGCTCTCAGTTTCCTCAGAGCGCCTAATATCATCTAGCATCTGGTTAAAAGCTTCGCAACAGTTGAATTAACCTCAGCAGGAAAGCCTCTGGAAATTGCCATCGTGGCAGGAAACATTATCTACTTATTAGCATTCACGATGGCAACAGAAGGAATCATTAGTACATTAAAGTGGTTCAGAGGCAGGGAAGTGCTGTGGGGCAGGATTTGCCTCCCACCCATCAGGGTGTATTTGGAAGCCAAAAGCACTCGGTCCAGAAAAAGAGTTGCTTGTCAAACTGAGCAGAAGCCAGAACAACAAGCTGTGGTGAAAGTAATTAGTTCATACTTCAAAGAAACTTTTCATGACACTTAAGTAGATTAAAATCTTTTCATGTTGGGGATTTTGTTTAACTAAATCTAAAGCGGTGATTTCCAACCGAGGGGTCAGGGCCCTCAGACGGGGTCATGATCAACAGGTCAGAGTGAACGAACAATCAAAATATATTGGCCTTGTTATTTTCATTATTAGTAGTGGTCACATGGCAAAGAGGCTGGGAAATAATGATCTAAAGATTCAGCTGCTGAGATGAACAACCAGTAAAGGAAAAGTCTCTGTAAATGATACACCCTCATATGTTGAGGAGAATCTATTAAACCCCTTTTTGTGCATCTGTCAAAAATGGAAAAGGCTACAATTAACATTCAGACCTCCAGTCTTTTATTTTGAAGGGTTGAGATCTATAAGAGGATATGTTTGTGGTTTTAAGAACCAAAAACCATGTCAGTGTAGTTTTCCATCTCCTCTCAGGCTGAGCTCTGAGCTCGAGGAACAACAGGTCAGTCAGCCAATCAGAGGAGAGGATCTGACCCTGTCCTCTGATTGGCTGAGTGTTTTCTGAGTGATCCAACAAAAATATAGTAGATTTCAGATAAATCACTCAGAGAAACTAAATCACACGAAGTTGAACAGTGGGTCCAGGTGGACAGGGTTTGGGGGCGTGGCTGAGGGTGTTGACTGCTTTGTTCTGCAAAGTCCCAGAAGTCCTGACGGCTGGTGTTAAGGTTCAGTCTCTGAATCCAGGCTGAGAGCATTTCTCTGCGACTGAGACCTTTGATACTTTCACTGTATTAATATAGAACCTGGACCTGCTCTATAATCAAAGACCACATGGAGGTCTACCTTTAGACTGTATGGACCTTTAACATCTACCTTTAGACTGTATGGACCTTTAACATCTACCTTTATTGACCTTCAAACTGTCACCAAGAAAAGAAATGCATTTTAGTTGAATTATGAAGATGTCACATGTGATATTCATTAATTTGTTCAAAGGTTTTGGTGAAGCTGGCACCGTCGAGTCGGTGACTGTTCATGAAGAACTGTATTCAGCCCAGACGTTGCTTTAGGCTCATGAGCAGGTGAGGTCAAGTGAGTGGGAGATTGGCCATAATAAGTGGCTCCTCCTGTCCAGTGTCTGCTGATTATCTATTCTGCCTGTATTGATTTATGTTTGTTTCAGTTCTTGCTGCATAATTTTTAGCCAGCAGAGGAAGCAGCTCTGTGTTTTCTAAGAGCACTTAGTCAGGAGATATTTATGCTGAGGAAAAAGGAAGAGATGGGTGGAAACCATCCAAGTAAACATTGCTTTTAGCGGCCGTTTCAGGTGATTATGGTGAGGAAGATAAAGCTATTATAAAGGCAAATTTATGTTCATTTAAATGGCTGGTGCCAGAAGTTCATAAAACTATGGACTTTCATAAACTTTAAAAATATGTTGTATAAACATGCTTTGTCAGGAGCCCCTGATCTGAGAGAGGGGGTTTATGGAGAGAATGAGTCAGTATGAAATACAATAACCTCTGGTCTGAACAGTGATTTACAGGTGAAACATGGTCGTTCAGTTTGTTCTAGAAATGCATTTAAAGGACCATGAGCTTATTATCTACAAATCACTCACAGTATTTTCTTCATTATGGCTTAAAATCTGTTGGCAAAGAGTGAACAATATAATTAATCAAACTGCACCAAGCAGAGATGATGTAGCTGTCATACAGAATTTAATGGAAACCAAAGGGTCAGACTGATCCAAATCTTACCTAAATTCATTCACCAGTTTATTCTTCTTAATATGCTTTAAAATCTGTCTTCTGAAAAAAAAAAAAAATAAATAAAATTAAATGTGGAGATAATACAGGACTTTGAGATGCAGATAAATGGAGATTGGACCAAAATGATTAACATCCATAAAAAGAATAAACATAGGTTTTCTTTGTCTGTGACATTTGGCCCCTGATGCAAAAATCTGATTCAAAAGAAGAAAAAAACCCAGAACGCCTCAATATTTAAAAAGAATCTTTTATACTTTTTATTCAAGTTTTACCATTTATTTAGGGAAACTGTCAACATTTGTCTTCTCATAATGAAAATGTACATTTATCAATCTGCATAAAACATCACATATACAGTACATCAAAATAAATACATCATCTGGTGGGGTGATTGAGCTTTCACTCAAAGACCAGTCAGTTGACTACAGCTATGCTATTCACAAGGCAAACCTCCACATCTGCGACAATGCATGTTTTTCAGTTTCCTTTTTAATCCTGAGCCGGTCCAGACCTGGGGACTCGGAGGCCAGTCTACGACGGTCAGCGGTCTAACTAACGTGAGAGAACTGAGACAACAGCACTGCACTGGCCCCGAAAGTCACAGATTTAAATACCAATTAACTACAGCTAAAGCCAGAAGTGGAGCGGCTGGAGTAAAAAGCCTTGAAGGTGACTGCAGGCAGGAGGGAGCTCAGGGACAGGAGACAGACATCCTGCGTCAGGCTGATTAGGAAGGGGATGAAGGCAGCAGCTGACCATCATTTCCTTCCTGTTATTATTCTGTGGCCAGAGAGGGTGACTCATGTCTGGACGTAAACAAAAACTAAAAAAAATAAGCTCATCTGTTCTACCTGCCAGTTCATCCCCATTTATCCTCTTAAAGCTGCAATCCTTAAGATTTCGGTCCTGGTCGATCTGGCGACGGTTGGTCAAAATAAAACATATCAACAAATAAAACATATCAACATATTGTTTTGTTGTTTTGGTGGAAACTTGAGCAGCAACAGAATTAAATAGTCACAAGAAAAACACAGGAAACATTTATACGTGCTGATTTTTTACAGCTTCATGGTTCAAGTGTCTGAGTGTCAGTGCGGAGGCTCGACCTTCGATTTACTGATCATTGGGGATAAATTCATTGATCAGGCCTCTGACTTCTGAGGGGGAGAGATGAGGGACCACAGTGATGGCGGGCGTTAGCACGAAGGAAGTGAATTATTTACTCTCTCATCCATTTTCAATGTCTTTGGAGGAAAAATTGGAAATGAAGAGACTGAAGATACATCATCCAACCAAATAACACAAAAGGGCAAATGTTGACAATCATAAGTTTTCTGTAACTTGTTTTCTATGACAGGACCAGCTAACAGCTAACTGTGGCTAACAGCTAACTGTGGCTAATGGCTAACAATAGCTAACAGCTAACTGTGGCTAACAGCTAACTGTGGCTAACAGCTAACTGTGGCTAAGAACTCACGTTTCTGTTTCCCAGGCTCCTTTTTGGAGGAAACGCGTCTCAGATTCAACAAAGAATTGTTGACTTGAAACATTTATCCAACAAAATCAGGAAACACGAGTGAAGCACACATCACATTGGAAATTGTGTAAAACTTTCAATGCTGTGTAAAATTAATATTTTACCCTGATTGGCTGTGACATCACCCACTGGAGCCAATAGGAGTGTCCCATGTAGAGACGTGACTCTAGACGTCTCTATCAAAGATGGAGGATGAGAATGGATGGATAAACACACAGAAGTAAAGCAGCAA
>CM076666.1:20759622-20784505 GCA_038496675.1 Rachycentron canadum
GCTCCAGTCAAAGGCTCAGACTGATCCAGATCTGAACTAACTTCCTTCATGAGTTTATCCCTGAAGTCAGTGTCACACAGGACAAATCAGGGCTTGTTAGAAAGAGCTGATTGGACCAGATGCTCTCATTTACAGTGTAGTTGAAAACTTACTTCTTTTACTAAATAAGAAAAAGCTAAAATGGATGAATGTTTTTTTCCCTGATTCATCGTTTCAGACGCTGAGGAGACCCGACACACCAGCATGTCCTGATTACACAGGCAGAGAAGCAGCAGGAAGTTCAGACCGATCTCCAGCCTCTTGATCATTGTGAAGATCCCTACGAATCAAGAATTCCTCTGATCTCTCATTAAAAGTGTCCGCCTCGAACTTTCTGGCCATGTTTTCTCCGCGGGTCTTAAAAATCAATGGAGCTTCAGATTGTAGCTTCAAGTTCAAATGTCTTAAAAATCCAGAGCAATGAGAGCAGAAAAGACACACATCCTTCAGATCAATTCAGCGCTAACAAGACGGCACGTCTCTGATCTTCGAGCTAAACATTTTTCCCTCAGATGAAGTGATAAATGTTAGGGTTCATCCTCTGGTGACCAGGACAGACTCAGCTTAAGTTTAACATCACGCTCACCATGATGATATTAACTACCTCTGGTCACATATGTTAGTTAGTGTGTAAGTAGTTAATTATCTCTGAGAATAATGATTAGCAGCAGGTTGTGCTTGTGACCAGTGGATTTTATTTTACCCCGAGTTTTATCTCTCAGGCTGAAATGAACCCCTGAAGACGATACTCAGGGTGGAAATAAAGTAGTAATTCATATTTTTATACAGTTAACGGTTAATTAAACCCTAAAGCCCTAGATTTGGTCTGAATGCTGTGTTTTCCCTGGGTTTAGTCTGTCAGGCTGCTCTGCTGAGGTGGAGACAGTTGTTGAGGCCTGAAGCAGCCTGGATGTAAATGACTTCTGGTTTTATGTGGATTTCTTTTTGTTGCAGTTACTATTTTTTCTGTGGACCCTCCATGAACTGTGTCCTTAATAAAATTAAGCCAATTTATGGAAGCTGAGAAAGGCCACAGTCCTAAATATTTTTTTAGCCTGTTATCTCGAGATAACATCATATTATCAGAGGAAAATGTGTTTTTGTTTTTTCAAGATTATAAAATATCTTGATACAAGACTCAAGAAAACAAAACTCATTTTCCTTTGATATCTCATTATCTTTTCTCTGATGATATCTTGTTATCTTGAGAAAATAAAAAAGAACATAAGTTAAAGAAAATGTTTACAAATGTGGCCATATGAGGTAAAGTGAAGCGACAAGAGCCAACTGAACATTAGTAGAAGAATAAAAGAGTAAAGCAGAAAATACAACATTATCAATCTTCAAATCTATAAAGAATATAGAGAATATTATAGAGAATATATATATAGAGTATATATAGAGAATATTTTTGGTAATTGTTGGTCAAACAACAGAGGAAAGAGAGTCAAGAAAATAACAGATGAATCAATAATGACAAGAATCGTTGGCAGCAGCCGACAAATTGTCTTAAATTATGTTGTAATAAGTTTCTTTACGTATTTATTGTTAGATGATGCGGCACAATAACAAACTTCCTTTTCTGTTCGCTCTCAGACTGTTTATGTTCTTCCCTCCCGTTCATACATTTACAGGCAGTTATTGCTCTGTGAATCTTAATGTCTCCAGTGAATCTCAGCCTTGAACAGAAGCAGAACAACAAAACCTCCTCCAGTGGCCAAAACACCGAGCATTAATAAGATTTACAGTTTCAAGACAGAAAAAACCAAGAGACACGTATAAATAAACATCCTCCTGTTGGGACTCGAGTGTGTGTGCATATGTATTTCTGATGATTGATCAGGCAGTGTACAGTATTGCATTACACTCTACAATATAATAGGCCTACGGGGATTTGTAAGTTGAAGTTCCTGGATCAATTATTCATTCTCTATTGACTTGGTTCTCCTCCTCCGTGCAGCCTGAATGTGTGTGTTGGGTAATTTATTCTGAGCATCAACACACACATTCATGCACACACACACACACACACAAACACACATATATATAATCAAAGAGAGTAGCCTACGTATTCATGCTGTGTCTGCTTGATTTACTCCTCTGGGAAGCGAGTGCGAGCTCGTGGTGTCGGCAGGGTGACAAGTAAATTGGACAGTGTGTGTCTCAGTGCAACTCTAAATTGGTGTCAGGTGTTGGATGCGGGACGTGCTGCAGATTACTGTGTGTTAAAGGAGGGTGTGAGCTTGTTTGGCTTAGCTTGTGAAACTACGGGTTTATGTGTGTGTGTGTGCAGATGAGGGCCATTGTGACACGGTGAAACAAATGGGATGTGATTGAATAAGGGCAAAGGGAAGAGAAAGAAAAGACAAATAAAGATGAGAGGAGAGAAGAGGGAGGATGAGAAACGGGAGTGGGTAGTCTGAGCAGAAGAGACTAAATTAAAGGACCAGTGTGCAGGATTTAAGGCGCTCTATTGGCAGTAATTGGATATAATATTCATAATTCTGTTTTCATTATCTTTGAATGAGCCCTTCGTGTCTACATAGGGGGCAGATCCCCCTCCAGGGGGCCCGCCATGTTTCTATGGCAGCCCAGTACAAATCACAGTTCAACATCCATTCTCATCCTTCATCTTTGATAGAGACGTCTAGAGTCACGTCTCTACATGGGACACTCCTATTGGCTCCAGTGGGTGATGTCACAGCCAATCAGAGTGTCTCCTTCAGAGGCCTAGCTGTCAGCTGCTTGTAGCCAAAGTCAATGGGATCAATCCTGTATTTTTCTGATCTCAGAGTGAGGAGAAGTTGCTCTGAGTTTATTGTAGTGACAGAATAAAGACAGAGAGACATGGACAATAAGATATTTAGAGCATTAGAGGCTTTGGAGCTGATTTTTCATCATTACTGCTCAAAGTTCTTGTTACTAGGACCAAACTAAAACTAACTTACTATTTAAATTACCATCAGACTTGTGTTTGGTTGGTGTCTCACCCATGTAGTTGATGATGAAGCCCTCGCCCTTGCCGAAGACGAGCCCGGCTGGGTCGGAGTGGAAGGTGACGGTCAGGTCGGGGGTGGTGGAGGAGAGCTTGAAGGGGCTGCTTCCTCCGACGTACCGCCCCAGGATACGTGTCGTGACCTCGTCGCCGTCAGTGATGGTCAACATGTCACTGTTGCTGATGTTCAGTCTGACAGGGAAAGAGAGGGAAGTGCAGCCGGTGGTATCAGCTCAGGACAAGTTGTGCTGACTCAGAGCGCCGTCATGTCGACAGCCGACTGTGTGGGAGACAAGATGACCTCAAAGGCTAAATGCTGCATTCACCCACAGGCAAAGTGTTTAACAGTCTGCAAACACGACCATGTTGTTTCTGCCCCAGAGACGTGTGTTTCACCACAGAGGATCCTCAAAGATGCAGCTCACACGGTTTTAAAAATTGAAATAATCTGTAAATGTGATATGACACATTTCTACCAAAGGACTAAGTCTGTAATTGGATTAGTGTTTGCAGGGAGTCGAGTTAAACCGATTTCATACCACAGAAAAAATAAGTTAAATGAATAAAAATGAATTTTAAAGGATTCTGCTGGGATTGAAACCTTGGTGACTGTTTGATTTACCTTAATTTCTTACATATACCTCACTTAGCTTTATGTTGAACAAAGAAAATGTACAATACACTCATCACTTCCATCATAATTATTAGTGTTTATTTGTCCCATCTAACCACTCCCATGTCTGTATTCAGACAGAAGTAAACACTGGGAGTCCAATAACTTCACCTCGGCTACGTCCACACATGACAATCACACCTGAAAACTCAGCTGAAACTGAGACCCATGGAGAGCTAATGAATCAAGGGAGAAGTAGGGACATTTTCCCATTGACTTCAATGCAATCTGACTTCTTTAACACCCAGTGGAGTCGCCCCCTGATGGTCATTAGACAGAATGAATTTTTAAGGCTCTTCAGCACTGGCTTCACTTCACAGACCCAGAGTCTACGTCTTCTTCAATGCAACATGACGTTCACTTTTTAAATGACGGTCCCATTCATGGGCGGCGTCACAGTAGTTGCGCCTCATAACATCCAGAATCTGTCTCTTCTTCGTGAAGTAAATTCGGATCATATCACACCTGATCAGTCTTTGCGTTGCCAGAACTGATGTCAAAATCCTCTTTTTAGGCTTTAAATCAACGTCTCCTTCCTACACTCTCAGTCGTATTACTCCTTTTACTCATCATGTCCTTTCCACTCTCTCTTGATGTCGGTTATGTGACTGTTCTGAGCTTTCACAGAAATATTTTGGGGGGCAGAGCCTTTGCTGACTGAGCACCGTCTTTGAAATAGATTCAGGAGGCAGCTCTGCTGAGTCTCTCACAGTTTGCCTTCAAACCCGTCTCTGTGGTCTCGTCCCTCCTGGTTTCACAGGCTGGATAAACACTGAGCTGATTTCCACTTTGATAACTAGTTACCTCAGCTCTGATTGGATGATGTGGACTCGGCATAAACTGCAGTCGGTTGCCAAATTAAAATAAAACTTCTACACACACGCGGCCACAATGATCAGCTCTGAATCAAGATGAGGGCATCAACATCCTGGCTCTGTGGAAACTGAAAGGGGTTTTATTAGCGTCGGCCTAACCCTCTCTAATGTTGTCAAGTTTTGAATTTAAGGCTTCAGTGTGAGCAGGAAGACAGAAATATCAATAGGCACATATCAGCAGGGTGTCGGCCCCTCGCTGAGCCTCCACATCCATTTTTAATGATAACATCTGGCTGCTGGTTGGCCCAAACTTTGACGTGCGCCTTGACGTTGTGTGTGTGTGTGTGTGTGTGTGTGTGTGTGTGTTTTGCTCACAGTTGCACATCCAGCAGCACGCGTTTGTCCTCCCCGACGTGTATCCTCCAGCTGCAGTCCTCCCCCTCTCCGTACCACTCCGGCCAGTTAGGAGACAGAATGACGCCTCCTGGACCGGTCAGGTCTCCTCCACACTGAGCTGCAGAGACAGGAGGAGGACGAGGTGACGTAGCTTCATATACATGAGAGTGCACTGCCTCACAGCCAGACAGTCCTGAGTTTGAGCCCCAGGTGTTTCTCTGTGGAGTTCGGAGTTTCTCCCAGTGCCTCAGACCTGCACATTAGGTTAATTGGTGACACTGAATTGCCTGTTGGTATTAATGTGAATGTGTGAATGGTTGTTTGTCTCCACATGTCAGCTCTGTGAGAGACTGCTGTCCAAGGTGTAACCTCCCCTCCCCTGATCCATGTCAACTGGGATCATCCCCCGCGACAATGCACGAATAATAATGGGTGGCAGTTCAGTTGTGGAAGCTGCAGCAGCTAAAACATCAAACACACCTCATGACTGAACTTGTTGTGTTTTCTCACATTCAAATCTCTTTGGTACAAACAGTTAGTGCTAAGTCTAGATCAGTGGCTGAAGGTTTGGAACCACTGGTCAAAATGAATTTTTTTTTTATTGTGCTTCACATAACAACGTTAGAATTAAAGCATTTAATGTAAGATAAAAAAGAATAAAGTGGCTTTTTTTAGACCAGAACAGTCGCTGCTCCAGTTGAAAACAGTGGAGGAGAAAATCATCAGACATCGTGATTCAAGTTTGTGCGTTAGGAGGACACACAATACAACACTGCTGCAGTGTCATTGTGTTCCTATGCTCAGTTCTACCTTTGCACAGCGGCTCCGTGTCGTTCCAGTAAGGATCCCTCGCGCTGATGCACTCGATAACGGGGGGCCCTTGTTCCAGCGAGTGGCCCGGGTCACAGGTGAACTGGACCACGGCTCCGACGCCGTACAGCGGGTCAGAGGTGGTGAAGTTTCCGTTCTGCAGGTACGGCTCGTAGCAGTGGCCTCGCTCGAAAGCTGCAGGAGGAAATTAAACCAGGAGACAAAGCTCAGGCAGATTGTTGTCTCAACGTAGCTTTTCCATTTCCTTTGTGATGCCTCTGTAATCTCTGTTAACAGATGCCAAGACGATTGGTAGCATCTGTGTTTCCACTGGCAAACAATCCTTCTTTTTAATTTTTTTACTGATGAGGATAAACACATTGAAGGGGATCTTTCCCTCCCTCCACAATCTGACATTGCCAGAAACTCAGGAGGCTTTCGCTCAGATTATGTTGAACAACCAGCTCTTTTCCTGGCAGTCCAGTCCCAATCCACTTGGCAGTGATCAATGTGAGTGGAACCACAAGGCCTTTCAAGCTTCTCAGGAATAGTTGTTTACATCATTTTACTGCCGTTATAGAAATGTGACAATACAACGAGTGCAGTGTTTCTCAAACCTTTTCAGACCAAGGACTGAGCCACTAAAATAAAACTCACAGACCCCCTGACTCCCAAACAGCCCCAAAACCAACAGGGCTGCTACTTCAGTAGTGTTGCACATTTGCCAGCATAACATGACTCGTGCCTCATTAACTGCAAGACAACAAGCACCTTCGTAGCGGATGTTGAATCCCGTGTCGTGGTTCGGCTGATCAGTGATGAACTGGATCCTCACGGCCGGACCCTCGCTGATGACGCCCTCAAAGGGGATCTGTCCTCCTCGGCCCGAGTCGAACAGCACCACGGAGCCGGCGTCCAGCCCGCTCCACAGCACCAGCCTGCAGGGATGGATGGGAAGAGTGTGTGTTCATGACTGATTGTGAAGGTGAAAGCTGCAGGAAACTGACCCGGTTTCTCATAATAGACCAGGTCAAAAACCAGACCAACCACTGGGAGGCAACATGGAGGAAACACTACAGCCATGTTTCCTCCACTAAACTGAAACCTTTAGGACAAAGTAAAGAGTCTGCCTCTGTCACCATGATTGTAATGGTCATGTCTTGGTTAGGTTCAGGAAAAGATGGTGACTTGGCTTAAAACTAATTTACACTAGAATCAAACCACAGCAGAGACGGACGGGAAAGTTTCAGACCAACATGATCATTTCTTTGGGGCAATGTTTTCACCCGATGAGTCTCAGTCCAGTGTTCATGCTCTTTTAGCTCCATGTTTGGTCTCCTCCAGCTAAATGCCCCATTGTGTTCACCAGCTGCTGCCTGACTGAGTCTGTCTGCTCTTTGCTGCTCAGCAGGAAGTGGACAGTGTTTTACAGACATCAGATTGAAAACAGCTGCTGTTGCTTCAAACTGATGCTGATGAGTCGTGATACCGGGTCAAAACTGCAAAACTGCAGTTTTGGATTTGTCACAACAAGTAATTTCATCCACTGTCAACATAAAACTGGTGATTATTGAAGCTTTAAAGGAAATATTCTGGACAGAAATTGGGAAAAACTGATGAAACAAGTACCTGTTTAAATATGCAATAAATGGAAATTAAATTTCGTTGTATTTATACTTTTGTCATATATTATTTCTAAAAAAAAAAAACACACACAACAGAGTAAATCTAACAGTGTGTGAAAACCCTCAGGTAGGTCACCGCTGACTTTGAGGAAACACTGTCCCATAAAACACAGTCCCATGTGCAGACAGGTGCTCCTACCTGTCAGTGGACCCCAGGGCCAGTCTCTCCAGATGCAGGTGCAGCCTCTGGTCCTTGGGTGCCTCCAGGGACCAGGAGCAGGAGCAGTCCTGGGTGGCGTTCGGCCCGTGGTGGGGCGAAGGAGACAAAACCCTCCCCACTGTGGCATTTTTCACCGTCCCCCCACAGAGGGCTGCAGGAGAGGAGTCGCTTTTACTTCACTTTTACACTTTTTGCTGCATCAAGTTTCTCAAACTGTAAAGAAAACTGAGTCTTGCTCCACTTTGAAATCAGCCGACACTCACCCCTGCAGCTGGGCTCCTTGCCGCTCCACACCGGCAGGGAGGCGTTCATGCAGGTGAGCAGCGGCTCCCCCTGCAGGTGGTAACCCATGTGGCAGTGAAAGCGGGCGGTGCCCCCAGGGAGCAGGTCCAGCACAGACACCTCCCCAAAGTGAGGCCTCTTGGGCAGGGGACAGCTCAGCCTGAAGACTACGAACAGGACGAGAGGAGGAAGACTGTCACTACAGTCACTACAGTGTGCGAAACACATGAAAGGTAAAGTAAATGGGATTAAAATTAAGAGCAAAAAGTAAAGTCTAACTCACTTAATCATCTACATCTACAGGGAATTTCCTAAAAAGACAACCACACCTTTGTTACTGGGCAGATTTACTGGGGTATGACAGAAAGAGACGTTTCCACTTCTCTCTAAAGCTTCTTCAGACTCCTTTTCAAACCATTAAAACACTTCTTACCATCTGAAGATACCAAACCTGCACAGACACAGCAAGAGCATGAAGACTGCCAGTGGTTCTGACCTATGGACGGACACTGAAGAGGTTCTACAGATGGTTTTACAAAGTTTCTATGAGAAGCTTCTCATGGTCCATCAGGAGATTAAGCCTTTAAAAGTCGTAGTGGTCAGTGAAGAGGATCTAAATTTTTTCCAGGAGTTTCAAGGGGTCTTTTCAAGGCTCTACTGGTCAGTGACAATGTTGAAGACGTCCTTTAGAAAGTTGCGTCCTGGGAGTTTCTAGGAGTCTTTGTAGTCCATTCAGCAGCTTTTCAGCAGCTTTAGGTGATTAAACACCAGTGAAATTGTGTGTTAACTGTCAGCGAAGCACCAAAGAGAACTTCCTTTGGAAAAACATCATTCAACCCTCCAGTGAAGAAGCACTGAAGAAGTTCTAGAGTTTCTATTTGTCCCCTGTATCTTAATAACTATCACATAGACTGACATGAAATGTTGTGCAGAGATTCATGGTTCCCTGAGGATGAATCCTGTCTACTCAATTCTTTAGCCTCATGAACAGTCGGTGGATTGTGAGAATTTGTGAAAAAAATGCAGCTCAACCGTGAGCCCTCTGTATGTCTTTTTGTAATTTTTGTGAAGAGTATTTATGTGTCTGTGTTGTTTTCATTCAGCCTTTTTTTATTTGGGCCACGTCTGTTGGCGTGAAGATATTTTAATCCCAGTCTCTGCTCTGCTCTTCTACCTGGTGCTGATGTAAAAAGGATGAGATGGCTGTGATTAATGGCACAGGTGGGTCTTAACACGCTGATGCTTCCTCCTTTCCAGTCACTGTCATATCTATTATGGGCTTGCACAGCTAAGCACACACACACACACACACACACACACACACACACACACACACACACACACACACACACACACACACACACTATGCAAACTCCCGTATTCTCAGCCTCCTAATGAGACGAGAGCCAATTAATCAGAGCTCTAATAAGATAATTCACATGACAGATTCAATCACTGTGCTAAATGATTAGATGAGAAGATTTTTGATTATGCAATTAGCATATATACAGAGTACAAACAGCCCCTAAGGACCTGATGATGAATTCATATTTATTGAATCTGTATAGCGTATTAATGTGTACGCATATTCATATTTGAGTCACGGCATACTTGTGTGTTCGTGTGTTGGACTCACTCTGATAGTGCAGCTGGAAGATGCCCATGCTTCCCTCCGGTGTGGAGCGGTAGTAGACGGACAGGGTGTTGGTGGGACTGCGGATCACCTGACCTTCAACCAGCAGCGTCTGGTTGGCCAGGACCAGCAGGGACCCTCGTTCGTCCACACCCCTGATGGACAGCTGCTCGCTCTCCGACAGGTTCACACTCTTCACCTGAACACAAAGGGAATCACACACTAAATGACTTCCCAGGTGATTAGTCCCTTTAGGTGATAATGAGACAAAATGGTTATAATGGCAGGATAAAATATAGAGACCAGGTGAAGGTGAAGCCTGTGAGTCAGTGAAGTTCAGTTCATGATGTTTCAACATGTTATTTCAGGTAGTTTTAAAGTTTGGACAGAGTCAGGTTAGCTCCCTTTCTTTATGCTAAGCTAAGCTAACCAAACTATGACTCAAGATCGCTGACTGAATGCTGAAGAGCCTTAAACCTTCATTCTCTCTAATGACCATCAGGGGGCGACTCCACTGGTTGTTAAAGAAGTCAGATTGTATTGAAGTCTATGGGAAAATGTCCCTACTTCTCCTTGATTTATTAGCTCAGTAAACCCTCACTCCTCCTCAGCTCCACCTTCTCCTCCAAATATGGTTTCTACTGGGTTTCAAAAAACAATATGCTTGAAAACAGCAGCTCTCAAACCGATGGGTGACGTCACAGTGGGTTGACATTTGGTTCAGGTTCAAGCCCTTTGACGTTTTGCAGCAGAGCCCTCGGCTCCTGGCAACATTTGCTTGCGTGAGTCCTTTGTTACTTAGAGCTGCAACACGCCTGAGATTATTGGTTATATTCAAGTTACGTTAGTTGTTTTAAATCTTAAAGGTTTAGTGAAATGAATCTGGTTTATATTTATCTTTTGTTTAGATAAAAAAAAAAAACAGCAGCAATTGTTGACAACCCTCGTGGCCTCGACACCCGAATGCCTGTGAATTTAAATGGAATAAATCTTTGGATGGCACTGGACTTGGTGTTGTTCCTGACCACACGCCCACAGTGTTCACACATTACCTGGGAACCAGCCCATCACCATACAATTTTAATAGCAAAACTCTCTTTCACTATAAATCTCTGTGTTGTAATAGACCTGATTTTATTCTCATCATTATGATTATCAATCAAAAATGAGGCTAGAACTCACTAACAAAACATTATTTCTTCTTGACCATCATTTGTTATTAATAATAATTGTAATAATAATAATAAGGAAATGTACACATTATTTTGTTAGACCATTGTTATCAGCATTTCTCTGTCTCCACCTACAGCATCATTTAAAACTCCTGTATATGAGTTAACTATGGAAACAAACACTGTGTGTTGCATCGGATCAATACGGTCTCTGGTTGTTGGTTTTCTGAGTTTGCACCATGACGTCGCAGATTCCTGGACCAACAGAAAAACAAATCACTGTCGTCCGACCGTGGCTCCAGAATAAGTTGGTCGTTATCGCAGGTTAGAGGGAAATTCAGTCTGTGGCTGTTGGTGCTGTAATAACGAACCTGTCAGTGTGTGTGTGTGTGTGTGTGTGTGCGTGTGTGTGTGTGTGTGTGTGTGCGTGTGTGTGTGTGTGCGTGTGTGTACAACTATCATTGTGAGGACCGTCCCCTGTTTTAGAAGCAGTTGTCAAGGACTGTTAAAAACATAAGACTTAGGTTCTAAGTTAAGGGTTGTCCACTGAATCAGTGGTCAGTGGTGTGATTCCTGGCTCCTCCTGTCTGCAGGTTGAAGTGTCCTTGGGCAAGATACTGAACCACAAATTGCCACTGTACCATTGTGTGTGTATGGTAGAAAAAGTGCTATAGATGTAAAAGGTGCTGCTCAATAAGATGAGAAAAGTGCAGCCCATTTCGCAACGGGGGGTAAATACAGACTTAGTATGGTGCCAAAATCATGATGGATGGATGGATGACAACAATTATTTATGAGGGAGAACATGCAAAATGTTTAAGTTTAAGTTCGTGAAATAAAAAGCAACAGCTCATTGTTAGATGTCTATTTGCTGCAGTGGCTGTTTACCTCAAGAAAATCGGAAAATCACCTAATTTGATCAGAGGCGTAGAAACGTTTGTATGTAACAGTCGATGTGACGGCGAAGGTGAGGGATTAGGGAATGCACTGTGACACTGAGGGTCCTGACAAGTATAGAAAGAAATGTGAGAGTGTGTGGGTGTAAGAGAGAATAGATGAACCTCACAACCTTTCAAATAAAGCCAGAGAAACAGAGAGAGACAGCAGCCTCTGTTATACAGCCTGTTCAAGGTGGGAATGTTGTGCCTTTATTCCACCTCATTATTCAGTATAAAAGACATAAACACAGAATGAGGAAGGGGGCATTTGTGGCATTAAGCCGGCGGTGGAGGTAGTCACACAGCAAGACCAGCGTCTGTATAAAAGGGAGAGAGGACAGGAGGCCAGAGCGCTGGCTTGGTATCTAAAATCACACACGTGGGAGGAAATATGCTGGATTTGTTTTGTTCAGTGTGAACAAGCAGAGCTGGGTTAATGAGGGACGGACAGAGCAGCAGTACCAGCAGCTGTCACCAGGAGGCAGAGCTCAACCTGGGATCAGATCGGACTGAGCCTCATGGTCACAACACACAGGAACACCTCTCACAGTAAAATGCTGTCTAGTTGTGTGTCTCTATGTGTGTGTGTGTGTTGTGTTTATTGCTGATGCGTACCTGCAGCTCCACTCCGTAGCCGGTGTAAACCGTCACCGTGTAGGTGCAGTGTAAGAAGGTGCCGTCGGGCAGAGGGGGGTCATCGGAGGAGTCGATGTATCCCTCTGGGTCTGAGAAATTCACCATGCAGCTCTGCACAGCTGAGGAGAAAACAGAGTGGTTTATTTTGCATTGGCCTCATTTTAGATTTTTCTGTATGCTGCCTTGTCATCTCTGTAATGTGAGGCTGACTGGAAACTCACTGGAAATCCCTGCTGTGTGTAATTAATGATGGAAATTACTGGGCCCAGAACCGCAACACAGCAGACACAAGGCACAGAGCTCCTGGCTGTTAACACTGACTTCAAATGAGTAATCACATTCTCTAATTTCTGTATTTGAAAAATCAGTTGTGGAGAAAATATTCACATCTTTAACCTCAGTGAAAGTAGAAATACCACAAAATTCAAATTGTATTTAACATATAAGAAGCATTTTAAAGGTCCATACAGTCTAAAGGTAGATGTTAAAGGTCCATACAGTCTAAAGGTAGACCTCCATGTGGTCTTTGATTATAAAGCAGGTCTGGGTTCTATATTAATACTTAAGCCTTAAAACCTTAAAATATGGACATTTAATGTTTATCTAAATGTAACAATTTAAAATGTGGGTCATAGTTTAATCTGTAAACTCTTCCAGTTGTGGTCCTTTGAGCTAATGTCAACATGCTAACATCATCACACTGACAATACTAATAAGTTGTTGTTGTTGTAAAATGTTTATCGTGCTTTATGTTTGTGTGCTAGCATGCTAACATTTCCTCATTAGCAGTAAGTAAATTAGAAGATCATCAAAATTACGTTGTCGCATCCAATAGTCGTGGAAACACTTCACTAAAAAACACAACTCTCAGTCTCATGGTGGCACGAGATTAAACATCAGAATGATTCATCCTCTGGAGACTGTGAATGTTTGCACACATTTTCATGTTAATCCATCAAATAGCAGCTGAGATGATTCAGACTGACGTCACAGAGATCAGCTGTGGGCGTGGTGAAGTGAAATGCACACTCTCGTACCTGGTGAGGGTGTCGCCGTCTCAGCGTCCACCTCCAGCATCGTGGCCTCAGTGATGATCTCAGCCTCCTGCTCAGGAGTGTGTGTCTGTGTGTGAGGCAGCTGGGAGTGTGTGTCTGTGGGAGGAGGCTCAGTTGGATCGCTGCCTTGGCCTGACACTGCAGCTGATGCCGGGGGTTTCACCCTCCTCAGTAATCCCCCACTCTGATGCTCCAGGGAGTGACTTCCGGGGAGGGAGCTGAGGCTGAGTCCTCTGCCCAGAAGAGGGAGCAGGTTCTGGGGCAGAGCGGAGGGAAGGATCTCCCCTCTCTGGGAGACAAGTCGTCCTTTTTGAGCCAGCACTGACTGTAGCAAACCTCCAGCCACGGCGCTGGAGCTTTTGCCTTTGGGGCCACTTCCCTTTGTGCTCCCTGGTGTCGCCACAGGAGACAGGGTGAAGGGGGCGGCTGTGGGGACTTCTTTCTCTGAAAAGAGTGGAAAACAAGGGATGAATCACTTCAACTGGCAGAACAGGCAAGAGAGGGAAAAAATCTTTGAAAGTGCCCTGGGAGTTTGGCTCTGGGTGGTTCTGTCACCGTCCTACTGGTCTTATCAGGAGAGGGGTTATCTAACCAGCACAGCCAAAGCCCAGTCAAGCTTCCCTCACACACAACATACTGAGCATGCACACATACACACAATAAGACGATGTGGTGGAGAGACAGGGCAGTTCAACATGACAGGAGCTGTGCAGAGAGGAGGAGGGGGAGAAACTAAAAAAAAAAAGAAAAAGAAAAAGAAATGCAGAGACAGGAAAACCGCTCTGCCGTGCATGCTAAAATGCCATCTCCAGCAGCTTAGCTCAAGAACAGCACAGACCAGCATTTACACGCACAAAACACACACACACACCTCCTGTCTTCGTCCTCACATACTTTGCAGTCCACCCTCACAACAGCTCGTAGTCGTACAGTTCGTACACTCCAGCTGAAAAAGTGCTCATGGTGCAGTCGCACATTCATCTACATTTAAGTGTCATTTACACACTGGAGCCAGAGCAGCACACAAACAAGTCCGGGGAAAATAACCTTTTTGTGTTGTCAACAACACAAACAAGTTGTTCTGGTTTTGTGGTTTTTCATCTTCAAACGGGCAATAAATAGCCTTTTTTTATTATTCATGGATATATGGTACCTGCATTATGCTCAATATGTCAAACCTCCATCAGCAGGAAACTAATATCAGCTTGGACTCACACACACACACACACACACACACACACACATTTAAACACTTAATTTAAACAACTTTTCATGAAGATCCCTGATGAAGCAGTTAATTAAAGAATTGTCACCCACGGCTCTGGTTCGAATCCCAGCTGGACTCTCACCGTGTCCTGTCAAAATAATAAAAGGTGGGAAATGGCCAAAAAATTTACTTAACAACTTAAAAATAATAAAGATGACCAAGAAACTACCTGACTGGGAAAATAAAGGTGTGGGCTTCGAACTAATTGTAGCAGGGGCCTTGGTATTCCGGTTATCGGAGACTAGTTCTTGGGATAAGAAACGTCACCTTAGAGATAAGGTGAAGAGCTGAGCTGCTGCTCCTTCATGTCCAACTGGGAGGAGACTTCTGGGAAGACCCAGGACTCTCCAGAGGGACCACATATCCCATCTGTCCTGGGAACGTCTTGGGATCCCTGAGGAGGAGCTGGAAAGCGTCGCTGGGAAGAGGGATGTCTTGGGCTTAGACCGCTGCCACCATGACCCCACCCAGATAAGAGGAAGAAATGGATGGATGCACCAAACTGAATATAAGGTGTTGATTTCTCCTGGATATTAGGTTTGACAAAGTGTTAGTCTTTTTCATTCCCTTTGAATGGAGACAGTACCAGTGTAATATGGTCCTCTATAGGGTTTTATTATGGGTTGTTTGTAGCCATCATGCTTGGTTTTCAATCTCAGTCAGAGTCAGTCCAATTTAACCTGCAGGACTTTCCGAAGGCCGGTGCTACATGTTTTTCTGCCACAGAGGAAATAGATTCATGACAACCGAAAATGAGTGCACAGCATCTCTCGACGTCTTTACAGCAGAAATGAAACCAGGGAGAAAATCTGTCAAACGGCCAAGAATCACAGCTGCCACAGACGATGAGCTCAGAGAGACTGAAGTCTGAAAAACTGTCAGAGAAAATGATTCTGACCATTTCAATAGTCTGACAGGAGAGAGAGAGAGAATCTGCAGCTGAGAGACAACGATGCACTGATGTGGGTTTTATGTATGACTGTATTTCATCCTCCACTCACATGAGAGATGAGGCTTCGGTGGTGAAGTTGAGAGGAAAAGTGTTTCACATCCTCAAAAAGCAGATATTGGAAAACAAGGGTCGTGTGTCACCACAATGGATTTCACACCAGATGATGCGACCGAGGGTTGGAGGGTATCAAACCGTCAACCTGCTCTACCACCTGGGCTCCCTGTGGTACCTCTGATCATCTAACAGAGGTCGTGACCGTGACCGTGCTGCATGTTGTAGGTGCTGGGGGCAAAAGCTCGGGGTGTCAGGATACTGGAGAGAAAAGGAAAAGTATCCTCGACCTTTATGAATTAACTAACTCCTCCCCAGCTGTTTCACAAACCTCCATCTTTCCACAGTGAGATCATGTGGGGGTGTATTTACAGCAGTTTTACTTCAGGCAGGTCTCCAAACCACAGATCCTCTCAGGGGCCGCGAGGATCCATCAAACCTGATCCATCGTTAGTACAGGAATATTGATGACTGCAGCTTTAAAAGGGGGCAGGACGTTGGCTCCCTGTTTGCGATCAATAAATCTGTTGAGTATCAGGGGGCTGTAATTCTCCTGATTGTGAAATGATGCTTGTCACGACTGAAATGACAACAAGCGTCGGGTATTAATCAGAGCTCCTGACTCACGGGTTCAGAGCGTTACAGCGACTGAACGCGCCTCATGTTTTCAGTTGTCACTGCCAACTTTGTCACGGCCAAGTGGTTCTGCAGTAAATGATGTCCTGACAGAAACACGCTGATGTTAAAACTTCACTTTCTACTACGAGGAATAAAAAAGTCGGGCCTGAGATACTTTGCTTGATTTTATGCATCTGCCTGTGTTCATTTATTATAAAGTGGGTTCAGTCTCTCTCTCTCTCTCTCTCTCTCTCTCTCTCTCGCTCTCATCTGTGACAACCCTTCTGTATTTTCTTTCATTTGTTTGATTTATTTCTGTGCTCAACACGTTCACTCGTTCATGCGTCACCATATGCTGACTTTGCTGATTTAACATGTCGTGACGAAGCCTCCTGTTCGCAGTTTGGCCGTGGCCATCTTGGTTTTTTGAAGCTGTGTCCCAGTTCAGAGGTCTCATCTTTCAGAGGCTGCATTTAGAGATTGTGTGCGACAAGACCCAAGTCCCATTACGAAGGCTCCTTCATATATCCGGCCCGACAAGAGTGCCGACAGGTGGATCCTTCCTGGCCGAACCTATCCCATGATTCATTGCTGCCACCAACAGAGAGCCTGAGGATTCCACTGTTAAATGTAAGAATTGGGTTTCAGCTAATGTTTCAACTGTTAAAACCAAGGGCCTTAAAGCCTCAGCTTTGTGTTGTGATGGTGGTTGCGGTACCTTTGCGGTTCACATTGGCGACGAGGGACCACGCCTTTGTCAGCCAGGTGAATTGGGACCATTGTGACTGATCTGCTCTGAAACAAGACCTAACACATCTACAGTTTGCTAATGCAAGCCAATTGTATTGAAAGCCTTGACTAGCCTCATGTCCATGGCAACAGCTGCTGAGGCTCATGGGTAAGTTTGATTTTAGACGACAACTGAAGGGCTGAGCGTGATACTTGAAACTTTCAATAGAAATAAACTTTCTATTGCACTGAAATGTAAAATTTGAGATGATGTTACTGGATGTGAGAGAATCCTCTTTCTATGTTCACCATCATTAAAATGACAGATGTGGATGCAGATCCAGACTCAGCAGCTGTGGATGTGGATCAGGAGAGATCCACATCTCTGCACCACTTTGAAGGGAAACAACTAAATGAGACAGTTCATCTGTGGTTTTGTCGGCTTCATGAATGTTGACCAGTTTTTCAGACAGTGCTGGAGCCACTGGTGGCTGACAATCCTTTGTCCTTAATTGGTCTCCAGTGTGTGTGAAATTTGCATTTACTGCTTCGTTGTTTTGTTGTTACTCTCATCCCAATTACCTTATTTATAGCAAGAGGGTCACTGTCCAACTTTGAAGCATTGAAACAATGATGTGTAATGAGAGAGACACATGAATACCGATGGACGAGGGTGGAAGTGTTGATAAGCAGAATCATGATGAGCTCTGGTGTAAGTGCGGCCTCCACCACGTTTATGGTCTTGGGTTATAGACAATGCTTTTTAAGGTCTGTGGTCTTTTTTGACTGATTTTAAAAACCAGAATCTGCTGAACATCTCGTATAATTAATTTCCTGTTGTGCATCAGAAAAATGTGCTGACAGCTGCCGCAGCTACCTGAATAATTTCCTCAGTCATCAGATGAATAATTAAAGCCCAGATGTTGTGAAGTCCATTAAAGCACAGATTGTGTTTATAACCAATCTCCTCTCCACCACAGTTTTTAAGATGAATGTGCCCCGTTTGGTTCTGGCGAGGCGACAATAGGCACATTGATGAGCGCTGACAGACTTGTGGCATTTCTGAGGTTTGTTTGATGGAAATTTGCCGTGACAATCATTATTGTGACAGCTGTGGTTTTTGGTGGGGCATTCAGCTGTTTGAAAGGATTGTCAGCTGAGAGACTTGTCAGACAGAACAGGGATCAGGCTGAAAAAATACTGATTTAATTAAAAAATAATGAAGAGGCTGAAACAATGAGGAGATAAACAACCGTGAGGAAAAAAAGGTGTATCACAGTGGACATCCCCAGTGATCAGTTGCTGTGTGGTTTGAAACAAGAAATCTCACTTTGAACCTTTAGATCTAGACTGAGCTGCAATGAGTTTGCAGATTTTTATTCCAGTCAAAGAATCTGGAGCAGCTGCTGATCAGCACCTTCAGTCAGAGGAGAGGAAATAATCAGCGACAGACGCCCTCTCTACGTTTAAGATTAGGCTGGAAACTTTCCTCTTTGATAAGGCTTGTAGTTAGAGCTGGACCAGGTGAACCATAGATATGGCCTCAGCTGCCAGAGGAACTCCCATCATGCACTGAGCACTTAGATGTTAAAGGTCCATACAGTCTAAAGGTAGATGTTAAAGGTCCATACAGTCTAAAGGTAGACCTCCATGTGGTCTTTGATTATAAAGCAGGTCTGGGTTCTATATTAATACAGTGAAAGTATCAAAGGTCTCAGTCACAGAGAAATGCTCACAGCCTGTATTCAGAAACTGAGCCTTAAAACCAGTCTCGGGACTTTGTGATGTCACAACAAAGCAGTCGCACCCTTAGCCATGCAAACAAGCCCAACCCCCCTGGACCCACTATTCAACCTTGCAGGATTGCTTGTGTTTGTGTTTAACTGAAATCTGTTATATTTTTGTTGGATCGCTCGGAAAGCAACTGACCTGTTGTTACTAGAGCTCAGAGCTCAGCCTGAGAGGAGATGTAAAACTACACTGAGATGGTTTTTGGTTCTTAAAAACAACAAATATATCTTCTTATGGATAGCAACCCTTCAAAATAAAAACACTGGAGAAGTTAAAATATGGACCCCTAACATTTAATATGGTCCTTTAAAATTATTATTTGAGATCTAAATTTACTACAAACACAACCTGACCCCTGGGTCCAGTTCTGTCAGGGGTTACTTCCTGTTAAACTGTGACGGTTTAACAGGAAGTAACCCCTGACAGAACTGTGCTGTTCATTGTAAGGTCTTGACCCTGTAAAGTGCCTGGGGATCATGTGTGTTTTTATGCAATATAAATAAAACTGAATTGAACTTCTGAAACCAGATGGTGCTTGTTTTCCACCAAACTGCAGAATTAATATATCTCACAGAAAAACAACTTAAAAAAAAAAAAAAAAAAGCCCCAGAGCCAAGGACTAACAAGGAATGATAATGCAGCAGAATAATAGAGCAGCACCAATCTGAGCGTTGGGCAGAAAAGGTCAAATGACACAACTGGGACGAGAAAAGAGGCACCGAGCAGATTAAACACTTTAAATCTAATAAGGTGGGATTGTCGCCACGGTTGGAGTGGCAGATCCTAAGCACTGGCAGGAAGTCCCTGCCTGTGTGGTCAAAGATAAACTACCCCTCACTGCCCGCCAGATCACAGTTGGAGATCATCTGTCGGGGCCGTCCAAAATAAATCACAGGGAGCGTTTTATATCTGAAAATGCCAAGTCACTCGTTGTTTTCATTCTGGAAAGAGCACCTTCCCAAAAAAAAAAAAAAAACATCCCATTGTCCTCTGTGCTTCAACCTGCAGTTGAACTGTTTTTGGAAACTAGAAATTCCAGCAACAACAGTTCACAGATCATCATGATGAGCCAGATGTTGTGGTGTTAATTCCTGCACTTTTAGTTCCATGTTTGGTCTCCACCAGCTTCTTCCTGTTAATCGAAACTACATTTTCTCAACCAGTAAACGTTGTATTCGTTCGAACAAGCGCTCCTTTGTTAGAGGAAGACTATTTCCTCCAACTGAGCAGAGAGAGACCAAAATACAAGTCGCATGAAATCAAGAGGTCAACATTAAAATGAAATATGACAATGATTTAATTAAGTATTAACTGTGATAATTTAGAATAAATAAGTGAATAACAGTGATCTGACACAGTCTGGGAGCAGCTATGGAAAAGTATTATTTATGTACTGATGTGTAATAACTGAATGTCAGTGAGTGTTGGTGTTAAATCAGGGTCTATTTCTTGCCACTGAATTAGCGTTTGTCTGGCTGTTGGTGCACGTGTCCTCAGACTATCTGAGAAAGGTCAGTGTATCATCACAAGGCCGCAGGTACTCTGAAGATTTACCTTTTGGTCTGGAAGAGCCTTGATGTGACCACTTTCAAAGGCCTGTGCTATAGGTTGTGTGGGGACTCCCTGGGGTGCAGCGGTACCTGGATGACCTCTCCATCACACTGAGGGGATGAAAGAAACCACTTGCTGGTCCTCGACAAGAGTGTTGTAGAAAACAGGACCATATACTGTAGCTCACAATAATTGTGCCTATTTCAGGACACGAGTAAGACGGGTTTATTGATTCTGAGAGTCTCCAAACAGAACAATCTGTGGTGGCAGCCACAACAAAAACAAGATTTACTGCTCTCCTGTCTAGACTGCCATCTCCGAGTATACAGGTGTTCAGCTCAGATTAATGTGTTGTGTTACAGTAAAGGACATAAAACTCTTTTACTTTACAGTGGCAACAGCCAATATTCTCATATGAACAATGGAGCTAACGACTATATGCTGTGTAAGAGGAGCTGTTCTTAATATTATCAAACCTTCAGAGTGAATATTGGACATAGCTTCATCAGTCTCCTTAATGTGTTTCATCAAATCACATTTAAAAGACGAGGAAATGTCAGTTTTTTAGTTTATAGCTTTTTAGATGGTTCCAAGTTTCCAAAAAAGTCTTTTAATGCAGGTTTAAAGGTCCATATTTGGTCTTAATGGTTCAAATTTTAACTGATCCAGTATTTTATATTGAAATGTTGATATACATAAGAAGATATATTTTGTGGCTCCACTGGTTGTTAAAGAAGTCAGATTGTATTGAAGTCTATGGGAAAATGTCCCTACTTCTCCTTGATTTATTAGCTCAGTAAACGTTTTCCTAATGAGTTTATGGTCTCAGTCTCTAGTTTCAAGTCTTCAATACAACATGATGTTCATTTTTTAAATGATGGTCCATTTAGAGGAAAATAGACCAGAAAGCAGGGGGTGAGTTAGGGGGCGTGGCTACTGTGTGATTGACAGACTGTACCACACACGGTGACCTGTGGTACTCAAAAAAACAACATGGCGTCCGACCTAATAGCCAAACGGTTAGGACCCATACCACGTGGCGTCCCCTGTTCGACTCCTGGTCGGTATGACATCATTCCCCGTCTCTGTCTTCGGTCTTTGCCTTCGGTCTTTGCCTCCATTGATGGGTGCGACGCTGGTGGCGGTTGTGGTTGTGGTTCTCCGTAGCAGCAGAACAAGTGTTGTGTTGTAAAAGACGAAAACGAGGCAGAATTAAATGGTCGTCACCGGCTGCAGACTTTCATTGCTGCTCCAACACAATCAAGTCTGAGGGTGTCAACAAAAAAGAAAAGGTTTCAGCGGTGCAGAAATAGGTGGGGGGGGGCACAACAAAGAAAATGTGCTCTTTTGTGGTTTTCTCTGTGTGTATTTGTGAGCCTGAGCCACGGCACTGAAATACAGAGAGAAAGCTCTTCTTCTTGTTTTCTTTGTCACTCTGTTTAATTTGTATTCGCGGAGCTGGTGGCTGTTTAAAGTCCTCTATCAGACCCAAGACTGGCAGCCACTGTATCTGGGATACATTCCCTGTCTGCCATGTCCTTTCTCCATGGAGACTCTCTGTGATAACAACACACACACACACACACACACACACACACAACACGACTCAGCTGTCTGAATGCTGCACAGGCATCATAGACAGTTTCTGGCTGCACTCAAAAGACAAGTCAGGTTTTTATTTCAGTTGCAGGAAGAGCAGGTTTTGCTCCACGTGTATCGTGTCTCAGTTCTGTGTTTTCTGGATTAATCTCATTAAAGGATGATTCTTCTTTATTAACTTGTGTGTTATTTTGTGTAGTTTTGCCCTTTGCTTCTGTGAGTTACAACACTCACCAAGAGGATATGTAGAAATGTGTAGGATTATCATAACACAAATCTGTCTTCATAGTCACAGCCTGACATGTTACTGCTCCAGAGTCAATACCTGTGTCCCAGTTCGAGGCAGCATCATGGTCTGGTCCTTCGTAACCACAGAGGCTGAAGTGAAACGAGTCGACCTGGTCTACGGGCGATTCTCGCTCTGCGTCGCCTTCTGTTCTGTAACTTTCTTTCACAAAAAACTTTTTACCACCTTTGGTTTTAACAGTTGTACAGTTACCTGTTAAACTTAACTGGAACACTGACAATTTATAAAGTGTAGTTATTGAATCTAGGGATTGGTTGGGCCACAAAGGATCCACCCATCAGATCCAGGTTGGACACATTTATGGGGCCTTGGAAATGGGACGCTCTAGTGACGACGCTGTGCTGGAATCAGTCCTCAGCCTCTGAAGGATGAGACCCCTGGATTGGGACACAGCCCAGAGAAATGTGGAACGTTTGAGGCTCAGGTTCTGTAAATAATTCTATAAAGAGTTTGGTCTAGACCTGCTCTGTGTGTAAAGTGCCTTGAGGTAACTTTGTTATGATTTGGTGCGATATAAATAAATTATGCTCCTTCAGAGACTCTGGGTCTGAACCAGCTCCTTGACCTCAGTCATTCAGCCCTATGCTCCTTCTCTGTCATCACCATCCCTGAAACCAGACTATCTGAGTCCAGGCTGTTCTGGTCTGTGTTCCCTGAGGATGAACCAGCTCCTGAAGACTCATCTCTTCAGAGAAACCTCCTCCTGAAACCCTGACAGGTCTGACTGGCTCTGGTCTGATCTCCTGCTCTGATTTAATAGATTTAATATTGAGACCAAGACCTTCTACTGAAGCCGGACTGATGCCTCACTGTGAGTCTCTTTGGATAAAAGCATCTGACAGATGAGTGAATATAAATGTAACGTTCATCAAAACACAACAAACACAAAGCCAGACACAAACCGGAGCAATGGAGGCATCTCAACAAAGACGTCCAGCAGGTAAAGATCACACAGGCTGTAAACCAGTCCACAGTACCTTGGAGGTAAAGCTGAAAGCATGAGTGATTATCTCTCACTGTAGTGCTGCTATAAACCAGTGTAGGTCTGCTCTGGTAAACACTGCTTCGCCTGCCAAGTGTTGCTGACAACATGCAGCAGCTTTTTTTTCCTCAGGGAAGGTGTGATCACAAGTTCTGACCGCACCTGAACACACTCAGCTGTGATGTTGGATGTGGTTTACTTCAAGTCAATACCAGCACATCCTCTGAACACCTGCCCTGCAGCCATGTGAAAAAAGGCTTCGACATATGAAGAGATCAAGAAGCTGGAGGGTGTTTCACTGCACAGGAAAATCTGACAACTGCACAAACAGGTGAGGCTGATGTGTGAAGACACAGGTGAACCAGTTTACATCAAAGAGTTTCGGTCACAAACAAGCTTCTTAGTAAGTTTGTCAAAATTCAGCGTTAGTTTAAAATCAGTCTGATCGTCTGTGTAATGACAGTAACTGATTTATATTAAAAGTCCAAATTTTAACTTCAAAAGTCTCTTATTTTGAAGGGTTGATATCCATCAAAAGATACATTTAGACCTAGACCCGATTTATAATCAAAGACCACATGGAGGTCTACCTTTAGACCGTATGGACCTTTAACATCTACCTTTAGACCGTATGGACCTTTAACATCTACCTTTAGACCGTATGGACCTTTAACATCTACCTTTAGACTGTATGGACCTTTAACATCTACCTTTAGACTGTATGGACCTTTAACATCTACCTTTAGACTGTATGGACCTTTAATGATGCCAATTCAGCAAAGTATTCTATACAAAAATAAACTCCTTATAATAAACCTGAATTATCCTTTAAGAACAACTTTGACTGTGTGTTAATTATAGTGTTTATAAAGTGTTTTCGCTGCTAATTGGACGAAGCTACTTGAAGACAGATTTGTAAAAATGCAGCATTTGTGACCTCAGATGTGTCGGCCTCTCAAACCCAGGCGCTGGGTAAGCAGCACGCCGCACTGATTTAATGATTTCCTGTGTGAGAAGTGATGAGCGCCAACACACACGCACATGCACGCGCACAAACCAATCAATGTTATCTTCGAATTGGCGCTTGAACTGCGCTCGGGGTCAGCGAGAGAAATGACCTGAAACTGAAAGCAGAGCTACTATCGACCCGACCAATCAACAGTGACCTCGGAACAGATGAGCATATAGATAATCTCTCATCTGACACACAACTCAAACTCACACATACTGACACACATGTAATGTAAACAAGCCTATTAGCATCTATATAGCCATTAATGTTGGACGTGTGCAGCCTCATTAAAAGTGATTATCCTCTGTTTTTCAAATTTCTTCGATCAGGGAACAGAAATAATTCCTAACGTTTATCAAATTAATGGCTTGATTAATGAGGACTGAATTTAAGGATTAAATGACAACATCCTTCACCTAATGATGCAAAAGAGCGGAGGCAGCATTGTAGAGAGAGTTAATTAAAGTTCATTAATTAAACCTGACTGATTGGAAATGCGGTTAAAAGGAAATGACTGCTGGTGAAAACAAAACTCCAAAAACACAAACCAGGTTCGACTTTGTGAAAGTCACTTTTTCAACAGCCATTGTAGATCCACATTAAGGCTTTTCTGGTTTTTCATCCCTTTGTGTTTTTCCTTATAAAGTTTACAATTAAAAAGAGATTTTTAAAAATGTCAACATATTCAAAATCAACTCAACCTCAGCTAATTATATTTGTGACTCAGTAAAGACT
>CM076666.1:20789265-20803371 GCA_038496675.1 Rachycentron canadum
GGAGAAGTAGGGACATTTTCCCATAGACTTCAATACAATCTGACTTCTTTAACAACCAGTGGAGTCGCCCCCTGATGGTCAGTAGAGAGAATGAAGGTTTAAGGCTCTTCAGACCAGAGTCCAGGTCCACTTTAATGGACAGTCTGTGGTATGGACACAGTAACTGGAGGAAATGACACAGCTCCACAGAGCTACAAGCACATTCACATACAACTCTTTTTCTGTGTGGAAATTCATGCAAAGCAGCGACTACCTGGAGGGAAGGAAATCAATCAAAAAATATATCAAAATAAAAACATGCAAAACCAACAGCAAAGTTATTTAAAACTTGTGCTTTCACACGTTTTCTGCCTTTTCGACCAGAAGCTGATACCAGACACTGACTGAACTGCTGCAGAGCCTCGTATTGACACATTTAATGATTTTTTCTTTAGGACTCGTGAAACATGAGGAGAAGGAGTCAGTTTAGGTTTGAGTGGATCTGTAACAGCCGGTCTTCCTCATAGCCTGACTGGCAGCCATCATCCTGCAGGAAGCTGAGGTCTGGACCGAGGCTTTAAATTCATCCTACGTTCTCCAGAACTGTTCGACCATAAATTTCTCAGCAGCTCAGGGCGGCTTCGCTGGTGCGAGAACTCAGTTCACCCCATGACAGGAATCAATCAATCAATCCGAGAGCAGGGAGAGGAGAGGAAGAGGATGAAGAAGAGGAGCAGCTCTGATACATTTGAACCTAACAGCCCAGACTGGAGCCAAAAAAATAACATGAAAACATTTCTTTTCTATCCCACAATGCTCGGCTCCTGTCTACAGTTCCCTCAGACCTAATCAAGTCGAGCTACGAGGGAGACAAAGGCACTGACTCGACACCATGACAGGCGTCAGCGTTGTGGCGTGGATCAGACACAGTTTGTCTACATCATTGTTTCCAAAGGTCTCAGCTTCCAGACTACAACATAACCCTGGTGTTTTCAAAATAAAACATCCAGACTACAACTACCCTGGAGTTTTCAAAATAAAACGTCCAGCAGCGCTTCTGAAAGTCTTAAAACTCTAGAGACGAGTGACCGAGGAAGAAATGTAGAAGAAAACGAGTTTAAAACTGAAATAGTAGAAGAAGAGACGAGTTTAAAGCTAAAACAGAAAAAGAGACGCGTTTCAAACTAAAAAGACTAAAACACTAAAAAAACACACACAAAAAAAAATCTTTTCTATCCCACAATGCTCGGCTCCTGTCTACAGCTCCCTCAGACCTATTGAAGTCGAGGTACGAGGGAGACAAATGCGCTGACTCGACACCGTGACAGGAGTCGCTATCAGCGTCGCTCTAAGCGGCGGCGCGGCGTGGATTATCACACGCACAGACGCGGTTTGTCGACAGACCTGCTTCAGCCCCGTCTCGGAGGCACAGCGGCAGCTTAGCCTGAGCTTTGAGGCAAATGGGAGCTGAAATATTAACCTTTTAAAAGGTTTGGCTGCAGGCGCTCCTGATTGTGCCAATCTGCTCTGAGTGAGTTCGACAAGGCAAAGTGTCAGGGCCGGTTTGTGTGCAACTGAAAATCCAAATTGTCACTAATCCCTCACAGGCCGTATCAAATCTCTCTTTGGATCACAGTTCATCGTCGGCCGTGGAGAACAACATTTCCTCCGTCCGTGGAATCAGACATTAAATATAGATCTGACTCGGAGAGTGGATCTGATGGAGAGATTTGGCTCGTCCCCTCTTCCTCCGGTTTCTGAACTACTTAGAAACCGACATCAACAAAACATGTGGGTGAAATTTGCATAAATTTCTCCACATTCCCTCCAGACGAGTCATGTTTAGCTTATTTATTCGGGGTAATGCGCACGCCTTCGGCACGCATTTAAAACTTGTTCTATGCGTGCTTTGATAAATGAAGATCCAGGAATGGAGAAGGATAACAGAGAAAAAAGCCTGATTGGTTTAGTTTCAACTGCACACACACACACACACACACACACACACACACACACACACACACACACACACACACACACACACACACACACAGAAACATCCATGGCTTAAAACAGACATACACAAAGTTAAGCCTCGGTTAATTGCTTCTATTGTAGAGAAGTGTCAGCAGCATCCGTGCAGTCCTGCAGCCATCCTAGAGAGGATAATCCTGGATACTGAGGCAGCACTGAACAAACACACATCAGAAACACACACACACACACACACACACACACACACACACACACACACACACACAAACCCCTTTGAAAAGCCGCACCATGTCACAAAGGTCCAAACAGACCTGCTGAAGGTGGAGACATCACGGCTTCAGGCGTCTTGTTTTGATGAGGAGGGAGGTTAGCATCAGGGGAGGCATGTAACACCCCCACAACTCCACCTCCACACACACACACACACACACACACACCTTTGATTAATTCACTGGGATGTTGTCATCTCTGGTAAGTTTGTTGCAGAAGCTCCGACCATATGTCGGCGTGTGAGAGGGAGCGAGAAGCTGCAGCTCTCACTTTTGGTCTTAATGAATGCAGGGGGCTAATTGATATAGCAGCTTGTGCTTCGTCGACGCTCCTCCAGCTGCAGCAAACACAAACAAGGATAAACACACACTCACACACACACACACACACACACACACACTCCCCAAATATAAAGGGGACTCAGGACAGAAACCCTCCCACCCAACGGCCTCTCTACAGTCTACAGGAAAAACTGCTGCTGGAAATAAACCTGACTTTTACAGTCTGTTCAGTCTTTAAAGTCTTTTCTTAGTTTTATGTTTGTTTGAATGATTCACTTTATTGTTCCCAATTTTCCAAAGCAGAACACGAGTCTTTAGATAGACTTTAATCCTTTTATTTAGAAATGAACCTGCAGAGACGTGAAACTTACTTCCTGTGGTTTCTAATCGTATGGTGGCTCCGCCCACACTGCTACTTTTTCATTTTAAAACTAAAACCATCTCCGTCCATACATCACATGACTATTCATGTTCACTGAGCATGTGCGAGCCGGTGTAAACAGGAAGTGGATTGTCTACTCTGCAGCTGATCTGATGAACGAGTGAAGACAATTTTACAGCTGCTACAAACACAACGAGGTCAGTAACACTGTGATTCTTCCTCCATGTTGTTTCCCACTGATCGTCGAGACTGTTAAAACCCAATCAGGGAGCGACCGTGGGGGTCAACGCCATCGTCTCTAAAGGTCTCAGTTTCTGTCCGATCACAACACAACCCTGGAGTTTTCAAAATAAAATGTCCAGCTGTGTTTCCACCTGGAAACAAAGAAGAAGGGATGAGTTTAAAACTCAAACAGCAGAAGAAGATATTAGTTTAAAACTAAAACGCTGGCACAGTTGAGACTTTTTTTAACCTCTTGAAACTCTTAAACTCTTGGTGCATTTAGAGTTTCTCCATTTAAAGGAAATGATCACATAAAACCAATTTGCATTTAAAAAGCCTTGTTGATCACATGACTTACTGATGATACCTGCTCACTGTGAACACAAAAGGTTTGACACTGAATATTATTTGCAAAAACCTGAGCTGTCAACATGAATGTTTGTGTCTTCGCTTGGTAAAATCCTATATTTTTGTTATTACGGTTAAATCCCGTAACAAGCCCACAACAGTCTGACTCCCGACCCGTCTGAGGCTCTGAGCTTCAGGCTCATTGTTCCCTGCTGGAGAGCATTTTAACTCACTGATTGTTGGTTTGGGTCTTTTTTTTGTGGGATTTGTTGACAGGATGAAACCCCCTCAGTATAACCTCAGCCTGGCAGCTCCGCACTGTGAGAACTTCACTGCATATCATTTACTGTGACTTTGTGAATGTGAAAAATGATTTGGACGCCCTGGTGCACAGCCTTGGCTGCGATGCTCTGCACTGTCCAGACATCAGTGAGCTTCATTTTGTTACTTTCCCCGGGTACAATGACAAACGTTGCCGGCAGCGAACAAATCTGCTGCTGCTAATTAATATTAATCCTGCGAGCAACTTGCTGACAGGGAAAAACTGAAACTTGTGTGTTTTCGGTTTGTGCGTCAGCGCTCGTCCAAAGATCTTCTGTGAGGGAAGAGGCTCCTCTCTGTAACACCAACACCCCAACAGAGTGAGACATCTTCTCTCCAGCTGATCACATCAACGCCGGGAGTCACATCCTTGAACTTTCATTCACATCAGATCAATAATTTGATCCCATCAACTGAATGTCTTTGATCCATGACCTTCAGTGTTTGGACGAAGAAGCTCATGAAAAATAAGGTGAGTGAGATTCAGAGGCAGACACATATTTAAATAACGTTCAGGTCAAGTTAAGACTCTGATCAGTCTTTCCTGGACTCATCAGACTGCTGAGTCTTTGGAGTCCTGATTGGGACATGTTTGACCCGACAGACTTAAGACACATGGCGCCAGTGTCTGTGTATAAGGATGTGACACCTCTTGGACTGAGTGACTGTGATCCAGGCCATAATCATCTTTCCTATATGCGCTAACTTACAAAACAAGTTAGAATCATTTAAAATGTAGATCTGTTGCTGAAGAATAAACTCCTCAGTCTATCTCGTCCGAGTTTTATGTTGTAACAGTTTGACCTGCGAACAGCAGCTGCCTGGAAGGAAGGAAATCAATTTAACTTCGCTTCAAAAACTGCTCTGCATTAATGTTACACACTGACAATGTGTTGGTAATGGACTAAAAGATGCTGAACTGCTGCTTCAGTCTTTTAAATACGGACTGCAGAGATGTACTTTATCAGAAAACATTAGCTCTTCATTAACAACACAATGATGTGCGCAATCATGCTAATCAGGGGCTCGTATTCTGGGGAGCTCTCGTAGAAATGAAAGGTTAAACCCCACTAAGCCCACCTGTGCCCTGCTGCTGCCGAGGCTGCCGCTGGGCCGAGAGCGCTGCTGATTAAAATGAGGTCACCTTCCAACTTCAGCTTCCTGCCTGATTTTGTCCTATAACGTCCCGCTGCGTCTCTGCTAACCGTCCTCCCGCCGCCTATTTTCATTCCGCCGACACTTGTTATAATCAAACGTCAGTCACATCAGTGCTCGCTCTTTACAGCCACATCGAAGCGGGAGATGCGCCAGGGTCAACTTATTTGAAAACTCGAATCACAGCTTCACGCTTGCATCCCTTTGCCACTCAGACTAGTTTCAGATCATCAAACATCCCCGTTTGTAAAATATGAGGTCGCACTGACCTTTGACCTTTGACCACCAAATTCTATTGAGTTCATCCCTGAGTCCTCGTGAATGTTTGTGCCAAATCTGAAGAAATTCAGTGAAGGCGTTACAGAGATGCATTAAAATGTGATAAAGGATCATCGTCAGCTGTCGGTCAATTATCAGGCTAACTAGACCAACGACCAATCAGAGGGAGGGAATGGTGACATCATCAGCAACCTGGGTTCGGTCCATAGTCTCTAAAGTGAAGCCAGTGCTGAAGAGCCTTAAAGCTTCATTCTCTCTAATGACCATCAGGGGGCGACTCCACTGGTTGTTAAAGAAGTCAGATTGTATTGAAGTCTATGGGAAAATGTCCCTACTTCTCCTTGATTTATTAGCTCAGTAAACGTTTTCCTAATGAGTTTATGGTCTCAGTCTCTAGTTTCAAGTCTTCAATACAACATGATGTTCATTTTTTAAATGATGGTCCATTTAGAGGAAAATAGACCATAAAGCAGGGGATGGGTTAGGGGGCGTGGCTACAGTGTGATTGGAGGCTTTAAAACAGCAGCTCACCATCCGGTGGGTGACATCACGGTGGTTTGACACGATTTACAAGAAAACTAGAACCATCTGATTTTCCACAGAAAACCATTCCAGTCAATAAATAAATACAGCTATGAATAAAAAAAATTACATTTCTGTATATTTCAGGGCACTTTTATATTTTAATTCCACATTTATTTATTTATGGAGACTTTTTACTTCTGTTTAAGTTTCTATTCTATAAATAAATGTGGAATCAAAAAATAAGTCCCCTGAAGTATATAAAATCTTAATTTCAAAAGAAAAGCATTTATTTTTTATATTTTGTATCTGTTTACTGAAATATATATTAACATTATTCATGATATTGTATATTTATTTAGATATTTCTACATTTATTTCATCACTGTGTTATTCTTTTATTTTAAATTGAGTAAAATGAATTTCCATCGAACAGATACAGATGGAAACGGTTTCATTTCCTCTGCTGCTTTTCTTTCCCAAACTTCTCGTCTCTTTTCGCCTGAGTTGAACTTTCTCCTCCTGATTCCTACTTGACACAATATTCTCAAAAGTTTGAAGCCTGAGGATCTAGTTGTATAATTAGGCCAGGGTTATTCAACCATAAGAAACAATCTCCTCCGTCTCCCCCTCAGTTCCATTTTTCCCTCCTCTCAGTCAAAGAGAGGAAGACGAGGAGAGGACTGGAGGAAGGAAGCTGAGGAGGTGATGTGATGAGAGGAGAAAGGCGAATTACAAGACGGATGAGTTTCTGAGAAAGAAGAGGAGAAGGAGCAGGGAATCTATATTTTTAAATTAAGCAGACATGCACCATTGACATTTGTACAACAACACAATAGCCGAGTGGGTCGATGAAAGAGCTCCATGTTTCTCTCTGGATGCAAACTGCAGTTGTCTTTGCTTCCCAGCTGGAGCTCTTGAATCTCTACTCAGCTGTCAAGCTGTCTTTCCAGCAGATTATCGCTCTCACCCCAAGAAATTAGACCATGCAGTGATCCAGCCTATCTTTATACACAGGCACAATCCGCGCATTACAAAAAAACACTCACACACACACACACAAGCGAACACATAAACACACAATCACAACCCTCCTCTGTGACACTACATCTCTGCTGGGTGATCTCATTAACCACAGACACCGACGGTGAGATGAAACCAGTGATGCAGCACATGATATGGAGTGTGTGTGTGTGTGTGTCTACAGTCGGTCTCTGTGTGCGTCTGTGTGTGTGTCTGTGCGTGTGTGTGCTTTTGTTAAAGGCTGCATTTATAGATCGAACATTTGTGCGCACCAGGAGTGACGAGGATTAACGGGAGGAGCGCGGCATGCTGGGAGCCCACTGATGATGAATGCATGTGAACGTGTGCTCGTGTGTCTGATGGGTAAATGAATGAAGCTGAACTCAGTGGGGAAGTTCTCATTAACAGTCATGGGACATTCAGCAGCTCCGTGACACCAACTGTCACTCTGGAGTTTTTTTATTTTGCAGTTAAAGTGATGAAATCTTCTGGAACAAGATGTTCACTAAGAAATCAAATTACTCACGAGGGATCAAATAAAACCATGATACTCATCAAGTTTCTCACTGAGATATTAATATCAATAATATCTTTAATATAACAAAGCGCTTAAACTAAGACCAGCAGGTTTACAGAGAAAGGATTGAGCTGCAAGTGGTGATTATTAATGTTTCTACCAAAACAAATGTTTTGTTAGTTTGTCAGCAGATCACACAAAAAGGAAATGAACTGATTTAAACCGACAATCAGTGGAGGGACGGAGTGAATCCTATCAACCCATTAACATCTAATGTTAACTCAGTTAAAAAAAAGATTTTCACAGCTTATTAAAGGACACTACAAACATATGATGTATTGCAGTAGATTAAGTTACAGAAAAGTATATAAACTACTGAAATGTCCATACTGTCTAAAGGTAGATGTTAAAGGTCCCTACGGTCTAAAGGTAGATGTTAAAGGTCCATACGGTCTAAAGGTAGATGTTAAAGGTCCATACAGTCTAAAGGTAGACCTCCATGTGGTCTTTGATTGTAAAGCAGGTCCAGGTTCTATATTAATACAGTGAAAGTATCAAAGGTCTCAGTCACAGAGAAATGCTCACAGCCTGTTTTCAGACAAACTGAGCCTTAAAACCAGCCGTCAGGACTTCCTGAACTTTCTGATGTCACAACAAAGCAGTCAGCTATGCCCCCCAAGTCCCACCCACCTGGATCCACCATCCATTGTTGCAGGATTTAGTTTCTCTGAGTGTTTTACCTGAAATCTGCTATATTTTTACTGGATCAATCAGAAAACCTGTAAAACTACACTGTAATATATCTTCTTATGGATATCAACCCTTCAGAATAAAAGACTTTTGAAGTTAAAACAAGGACCTTTAAACTACAAACTAAACAGCAGTAAAATGTAGGTGAGTGAAATATCAAACATACTCAATATGTTGCAAGTGAGACGTAATAAATATGAATATAAATATGAATTTATGATGAACATCAAGTACAAATTTGTCAAGTAATTGTTTTTGGATGAATGAAATTCACTTTGCTGTTTCTCTTCTCTCGCCCCCTGCTGGCTGTTCTTGTATTGGAGGGAACTGGAGAAGCTGATTGGTTCAGGATGATCTTTCATGTTGATTTTTTTTTGTTTTGTCACATTAAAGGCTTTAATTTAAATTCATTAAAACCACTAATGAACTTTTGAATGCAGACAATGTTGAATCATCAAACTGGTCTAAGTTTGTGTATCAGAGGAATAAATTGCACATTTATGAATTGATTTAGATGCAATTTCAAAATATGAAGGTATATATCACTTATCGCAATATAGCCTAAAAATACTGCAATATTTTTTAACAGGATATATCTTCCAGCATTTCAGCAGTTTGAGATTAAGTTGTAGGAGATGTTGGGTTTACATTAACAGTATTTATAACAGATGTAATAAGAAAACAGTCAGTTCCTTCCTTTCCATCCACCTGGAATTAATTATCACAGGTTCTATGGAAAAGTTGGACAGATGTGGGTTTTTTCATGGCCTCATCTTTTCTGCAGCGACTGGAGGATCAGCTCCACCAGCTGGTTTTTAGAGGCCCAGTGACACTGATGTCTAAAACCCAGTTATTCCACTTTTGATATGACATTTGTTTAGATGGTTGCTCAACGGTTCCAGCTGTGTTTCCAGATTCATCTGTAACCTCAACATCTGTCGGTGGCACACAACAAGCCGTTATTTACAGGTTTATCACTGGTAGATCAAACCAATGAATCTAATTAATCAATAATCATCAGCTGCATTTTCAAAGTCCACACCCCCTCAGTGTGTGACAGGAAATGATCTAATCCAAGACCAGGTTACTCTGATGACATCATCAGGGTCATTCTGTCATATGAAGGTCCTGAACCACAGAGGACCCATGGGAGGGGGGTGGGGGTGGGGGTGGGGGTAATGAGGAAGCACAAGCTTGTTTTTTAGTGAGAAACACTAATAGATGAGATGACACACACTCCATCAACATCCGCAGCATCAAACACCAACTTTACCCCCCCAGCACTGTCGTTTCACTGCTGATGCCCAACCTGGAGGAATCCCCCCCCCCCCCCCCTTACTCTGCGTGAGAAACAGTAACTGCAGAGCTTGTTGACAGCTGATCTCCCTGAGTCTCCCGCTGCCTGGTCCAGGCTCCGGTCCACATGGAGCCTGGACCAGCTGGAGCTCAACACTGTTAGAATTAAAAACCCGCAACTGCTTCAGACCCCGTCCCCCTCCAGAGGACAGCTCTGAGGAGACGGGGCTGGACTGAGCGGAGCCAGGAATGAGACCGTACCTCCCGCTGAGGCGCTGCTCCACAGCAGCCCGATCCACAGCACCGCGGGCAGGACTCGGTGCCCGACCGAGCAGGCGGCCGGTGCCATGGCGACCAAAGCCGGTCCAAAGAGGAGAGGGTGGTTCAGCTGGATGAGAAACCGGAGAGAAGACGAGCTCCCCCCTACACCGGGTCCAGTCCGTCGGTCAGTCCGTCCGTCCTGGCTGATCCGCGGGCAGTGGTTCTCAGGTGGAGCCGGGGGCGTCGTGGTCTGGATCAGATGGATCAGAGACGGAGCAGCATCCTCCTGACTGCAAGGAGCGTCTCCTGCTTTCTGCCTCCGATCTGTCCTCCTTTCTCCTCCCGTACTCTCTCTCTCTCTCTCTCACACTCAGTCACACATAGTCTCTCTCTCTCTCTCACTGCCTCTCTCTCTCTCTCTCACTGCCTCTCTCTCTCTCTCTCTCTCTCTCACTCACTGCCTCTCTCTCTCCCTCTCTCTCTCTCTCTCTCTCTCTCTCACTCACTGCCTCTCTCTCTCCCTCTCTCTCTCTCTCTCCCTCTCTCACTCACTGCCTCTCTCACTGCCTCTCTCTCTCTCTCCCTCTCTCTCTCACTGCCTCCCTCTCTCTCTCTCTCTCTCTCTCTCTCACTGCCTCTCTCTCTCTCTCTCACTCACTGCCTCTCTCTCTCTCTCTCTCTCTGTGCCCCCTCACCCACCCACCCCCTCCACACACAACCTGACCTTAATGATAATGAAACTTTTGCTAGAGAGAGAGAGAGAGAGAGAGACTATATGTGTCAGGGTGACTGTTGTGGGCTGCGGGAAGATCAGGACACACTTACATAAGATAGGGAGAGAGAGAGAGAGAGAGGCTAAATAACATTGTCCCATGTAGTGCAGATTTAGAGGATGGATGAGGGGATAGATGATGTGTTTGGGGGGGTGGAGCGGGGTGGAGGGGGGGGCTGACTTACGAGCCATCTCATCCTGAGCTGGTAATCTGTGTAAGTAGCTGTATTTCACTGAGCTATCTCCTGCGATCCCAGGCTTCACAGTGAACCGCTCCGGGCCTGGACCCTGTGAGGTCCACAGGTCAACACTGACCACCAGGTACTGGTCTGGATTCAGGCGTCTGACTGGCCCAGCCTGACTGTGTTCGGTGCAGCGGTGGTGCTGTCACTTTGTGTTTCAGTGTGAAAGCTTCAGGGAACAGCTTTATTGAATTTCTCTTGCAGCAGCTTCCTCTGGTGGAGGCGCCCGGCGTGTTCACCACCTTCTGTTTGTGAAGTTTACTGTGTTTGCCGTTTTCCTCAGCAACGGTGTGATGGTGATTTAATGATGAGGAATTATCGCAGGCTCCAAAGTCAAACTCAACTCAACAGCTTCATAAAAGGACTCAAAACTTTTTGAACCGACGTTGTAGTCAAGTCCCTAGAAATCGAACACGTCTCTTCTTTTGTTGCAGTGATTTCAGTGAAAGTCACAATGAGACCTGCTCAGTTTCAGATGCTGTTGTTTGTGTGAAGGTCCCATTCAGAAGTAAAAAAACAGCCTCTAGACCTTTGAGGCAACATGGCTACCCATGATGTCACTAGGGGGTGTGGCTCCCGCAGTACGTCAACACAAAGACAGGACAACAGGGGGCAACAGTGAGTTCTGTCCACAGCAGAGACTGTTTATAAACCTGGACCTGGACTCTGGGTCTGTGAAGTGAAGCCAATGCTGAAGAGCCTTAACCCTTCATCCTCTCTAATGACCATCAGGGGGCGACTCCACTGGTTGTTAAAGAAGTCAGATTGTATTGAAGTCTATGGGAAAATGTCCCTACTTCTCCTTGATTTATTAGCTCAGTAAACGTTTTCCTAATGAGTTTATGGTCTCAGTCTCTAGTTTCAAGTCTTCAATAGAACATGATGTTCATTTTTTAAATGATGGTCCATTTAGAGGAAAATTTAAAAAACTTCAAGCAGGGGATGGGTTAGGGGGTGTGGCTACTGTGTGATTGACAGACTGTACCACCCAATCAGGACAGAGTACAGAGCAGGTCAGCTCCACCCCTCACTCCTCCTCAGCTCCACCTTCTCCTCCTAATATGGTTTCTACTGGTTTCAAAAAACCACAAATTACAAACTGGAGGCTTAAAAACAGCAGCTCACAGACGATGGTGACGTCTTGATCCACAGGCAACGATATCTGCAAATGCTCGGAGGAAGTGATGTAAATGACACAGACGCCTTTATCTTCCACTGTCGTTTGTGTGAAGGAACAACATCGAGGCCAAATCTGTAAATTTAAAATCAGGAGGATCAAATAAAATGGTGGACAAATACAGTTAATGTAATAGCAAACAGGAAGTGATTTGATAATAATCACTGCAGTAAATGTTAAAACTGTGTTAAAGAGGAGAAAATGATTGAGGTCAGATGTTCATATTCACAGCCTCAGAAGGAACCAGCAGTGACCAGGACACAGGAAACAAAGAGCGGTCTGCGTTAAAGGTCTGATGTCTTGTTGACAACAGGCGACACAGCAGCAGTTTCAAAAACACACGTTGTCATGAAACGCTTCAAAGCTGCAGCGGCCGAACTCTCTGTCAGCCTGTGTATAATACATGACAAAGGTTTATCAATGATTCAGCAACATCACTTTCAAAACAGGCTCCGTCTGTCTTGTTGTGTGTCCGTCCGTCCGACCACCACATGTAACTTTGAGCTGCTGACACCTGCAGATACAAGGAACCAGTTTCACATGGTCTGATAAACGTCCTCAGGTGAGGTCACTTGAGTCGGCGCCGGGCGGGACTGAGCCTGAGGGTGCAGCGTGAGAAAGAAGTGAGTCTACCAGGCCTTAGACCAAACTGTCACCAGGAAGGTTGCATTGTGGGTATTGTAAGAAGAAGATTGTACAGAAGAAAAACTCAATATCTCAGCTTTAGGTATTGATTGATAGAGAAATGCCCCTGAAGTGAATGGTGGAATTGAACCTTTAACAAACACTTATACTGGATGTAAAAAACACGTTCTTGTTTGACGTCATCCAATCTTTTGAGTGACCGTGAGGTTTGTTCTGCTGGGAAATGAAGAAAAAAGGTTATTACAGGTTTTATTTTAATGGTTTTTAATGGCTTTTTGTGTGTTGTGTGTGAACTTTGTCGTATCGCCGTACTACGCTGGTTGGTTCAAAGTTACAGTGGTGACGATGGAAAGTCACCAAACGGGATTTATTGCTCTTTTATCTGATACAGTTACTTATATATTTTTTTATTTGAATACTCCTGCATCTACAGATTTCCACAAAAGTATCAATTCACACAACATTTATCACAAAAACAGGAAACAGTAGAGAAATTTAGGGTGAAATAGAAAGAAATGGAGCTGGTTTTAGAGCAGTAAAGGTCTGTGTCAGTATCAAGTTCTACATCTATTAAATCAGAGCGGAGCCAGTTGGACCTGTCAGTGTTTCAGTTGGAGGTTTCTCTGAAGAGATGGAGGAGCTTCTTGAAGACAGAGGGACATCCCTCTATAGCCAGGGGCCAAATGTTGGCTGTTGTTTTTTGTCTTTTGTTTGTATGACATGAGTTATCTGATGATAGTTTGAAGATTTGAAGAGTTTTTATTCTTTGCTCCTAACTGCTGACCAAAATAAAAAGCTCCAGGGGAAGAGATCTGAGTCCTTGGCTCCTTCTTACCCCACTGGGCCAAATCTTACAGAGGAAGTCGAGCTGAGAGAAGATACAACCCTGACATGGTGAAAAACATTTTAACGTGGTGTATTAAGGCCTAAAATAAAAAGTGTTTAGAAACAGCCAACAGACTCCTGAGGGTTAAAGACCTGGGAGCAGTTTTTTGTTCCCTGCATGAATGAGACTCTGAGGAATTGGTTGTTTTAAATATATATATTCACCTGGGGCCTTTAAATAAAGACGATGATCGAGTGTCTGTGTATATTTAAGTAAATAAATAAAAACTTGAATGACACAAAGTTGCGCTGGTGGAGCTGTTTTCTTGAGCCTCGTAGATCAGGTCCAGAACATCCTCAGTCTTCTCCCTCTGCCAACGTGCTGCCATGTTTATTGTCCTGAGACTCTAAACGGGATCCCTGTCCACATGAATAAACTCCCTGATTTTAGCGTCTCTGTGCTGAGACAGGCAGCGCTGTGTGTTCGCCCAGTGGCTGCCTGCCAACATGGCAGAGCGCTGTCTCCTCCATCTCTGATAACCAAGGAATAAAATGATTAGACGACTGAAGGAGAATAGATATCATTATTTCTGTGAAAGACCCCCCCCCACCCTCTTCTACCACCCCCCCCAGCTCGCTCGCTGTGTCATCCGTCCTCATCCCATCTCATTCTCCCTCTGTCTAATCCCCCCCCCTTCCTCCTCCCCTCCCTCTTCCATCTTACCCCCAATCTCATCTCTTTTATCTCTCGACTTTGCTGCCGTCGCTTCTGGTTCTCACGCTGCTGTTGTGTGTTTTCTTCACAGATACATGTGAGGCCAGATAAGCCTCTGCAGCGAGGGGG
>CM076666.1:20803731-20847649 GCA_038496675.1 Rachycentron canadum
GGGGGGCAACAACAGGCTGCTCCCTGTTCCTGCCTCTCACCTTCACAGAGTGGGGCAGAGGTGCAGAGGTCACACTGAACCCAGAGCCACGGAAAAATAAATAAATGTGCTTCTTCGAGGTTTTTACAGCATGAACGAACCTGCTCTGTACTCTATCCTGATTGGGTGGTTCAGTCTGTCAATCACACAGTAGCCACACCCCCTAATTCATCCCCTGCTTTATGGTCTATTTTCCTCTAAATGGACCATCATTTAAAAAATGAACATCATGTTGCATTGAAGACTTGAAACTAGAGACTGAGACCATAAACTCATTAGGAAAACGTTTACTGAGCTAATAAATCAAGGGAGAAGTAGGGACATTTTCCCATAGACTTCAATACAATCTGACTTATTAACAGCCAGTGGAGTCGCCCCCTGATGGTCATTAGAGAGAATGAAGGTTTAAGGTATACTGTTTTGTTGAGATGCAAGACTCAGGATTTGAACCGTGTTGTCAAAGTCCTGCCTTTGTGTCCCTCCATCAACCCTGACTGCGTCTCTATGGCTTGTGTTTTATACAAAAAGGAAACACTTCCCCACAACAGCAAAACATGAGCATGTGGTACAGGCAGCATTAACAGTGAATCAGTGCCACATACAGTCGGTGAAATTTGTTTCTGCTGCAGAGGCTCCATGGACCTGAGGTTAACTGGCAGAACTGCTGACAAGCAGGAAAACAGAATAAAAACAGGCAACAGCAACAAGAGACAGAAACAACATCCGGCACCCACTTCTTCTATTGTGTACGTTTACCATTTCAACTCAATGCCACGTCCACAAAGGCTGCTGGGAACAATATTTTAGGTCAGTGAGCAGGACGGGTTTACACACTGAGCTCCACCTCCACACACGCCCTGTCTGGGACTTTGGGGGCAGACAGAAAATTAACCAACAAACCCTCCTGTGTTTGCTCCAGGAAAGAAACACAATGCATTTATGTCCCTCACATATACAAGCTGCCTCACACACACACAGGATGGTGCAGTGTGTGAGTCTGCAGCTCTCGGTGTAAGACGCCCTGAGGCAGTGAGGATTTGCTAAAGTGGGGATCCTCTATATTTCTTCTATTGTTAAGATTCACTAACAAGCCACATTTGGCTACAGAGGCCTGCAGCAATCAGAGCGCGCTCGATAACACAGCTACAGCTACACGTTTGTTTGCCTCACACAAACAACAGCTCGCTGATCTATGGGCCTCTTTAGCCAGTGTATAGACGAAGCATCAATTATTAAGAGCTTGGTTTTAATTTTATTTGCCTTCTCTCGTCAATTTCATTAACAGGACTCAGGAAACATAAAGAGGATTTATCTGAAGCCGTTAACTGTGTGTTCAATCGCAGGAGTCAATCTCAGAGGCATCAGAGAGAGAGTGAGACATCAGCTCTGTGATGCAGTGCTATTACTGTAAATCAAATGGCAATTACAAGTGAGGACAATCAGGCTCAGTATACATCATCTCTGGATGCAGCAGTGAGAACGTGTGGCGGCGAAGTGTAATCACAGAGGGAGGTCTCTGACTGACGCTGCCTACCTGACGTGCAGCTGTTCTCCAGCTGCTAATGAGAACTGACTGCTTCACTCATGGGTTTAATATCTACAGAAGATACATGCAAGGAATAAAGATGAGACACATGTGTTACAGTCCTGTATCTTAACTTCTCCAGTCTTTTATTTTGAAGCGTTGATAAGGCTCAGTTTCTGAACACAGGCTGTGAGCATTTCTCTGTGGACGGAGACCTTTGATACTTTCACTGTATTAATAACAAACCTAGACCTAAATCAGTACAATGAGATGCACATAGAGACACAACTGGACCAAAAAGACATGACTGTTCAATTCAACTCCAGGTTTTCTTTCTCTTTTAGCTCTGTGTTTGGTTTCCAGCAGCTCCTGAGGGAAATATTTTAATGTTGACTAGCTGTTCTCGCCCATACAGTCTAAAGGTAGACGTTAAAGGTCCATACGGTCTAAAGGTAGACGTTAAAGGTCCATACAGTCTAAAGGTAGATGTTAAAGGTCCATACGGTCTAAAGGTGGATGTTAAAGGTCCATACAGTCTAAAGGTAGATGTTAAAGGTCCATACAGTCTAAAGGTAGATGTTAAAGGTCCATACGGTCTAAAGGTAGACCACCATGTTTTCTTTGATTATTAGGTACTGTCGATGTCAAAAACACTTCAAAATAAAACACAGGCGAAGTGTAAAGTATGGGAGCTTTAAAGTTATATCATAACATAAAACTAGACAGACAAAATATAGTTTTGAGTGATATCAAATGTAAACAGTCAACCACAGTTAGTTGCAGGTGAGACGCAGTAAATTTACCTTTAGGAAATAATAAAGTCGCTGAGCTTGAGCGAGAACCAACATCTCACCTTTAAGACAGAGACATGTGACCAGTTACATAGAAAGAAATGAAGTAGTACAGTACAATTATTTCCTGTTTCACCTGAGATGTGCAACTGGCCAAAAATAAATGTCCCTGCAGGGAAATTACAGTTCATGTAAAAAAAGTTCTTTAACAGTCACAAGTGTCTGAAGTTCCCTGAGATATACTTTACAAAATGTGATACTGTTAATTGTTACATATGCAATATGTTAAACCACACAGTGACTGTGTCAGAGCTTAACTCAGATTCATACCTTTGCTGAGGATCAGTGTAAATCTCGGGGACTCGCTCTGGACTCCAGTCGTCTTGTAAAAGTCAGGCAACATTCAAATTGGATTCTGCAGGGATCTGAAATTCAGAGGAGCCACTTAAGATAATTAGGTCAACACAGACGCACCGAGCCAATCAGTGAACACTAATGTATGACAGACTTCATCACACTTAGGTGTTAGAAGTGGGTCGCAAGTTTCTTACGACGCATTCAAACAACTAGAAGAGTTCAGAGCACGAGGTAAAGTGGGGATAATCCAAAAGTCCTTGCAGGTATTAGGAGGGAAAACATTTAATATAATAAAGGGATTATCTGAGCCTGAGATAAGGTTTCATAAAGGACACTCAGCTCCTCTCAAGATATGCAAGAGCAAAGAAAAATTTATGTTTTTGCAGCTTCAACTTGACTTCACAAAACTATCATCAGCCATAACCAGACAGAACTTCTCCTGTGTGAACATCAGGTTAAATATCAGTTTAAGTGAATGTTGTTTTTCTAATTCACAAAGTCTTCTGATTAATTTTATAAGTCTTCACCTATATGAGCAGCTGTAAACTTACCAGAAACAGGAAGTATCCTTCAGTCAGTTACACAACAGCCCAGTTTTTGTATCTTATATTTTTAAAATTTTTGCAAATGACAGATGCCAATTTGTTTTGTTTGGTTTTGTTTGTTGTGTATTTGAGATAAATATCACTGTGACACTGACGAAAACTTAAAACCACGATGATTCTCAGCCAAGTTCTGCACTTTTTATTCTATGTGTGATGGTTGTCTCTCTGCTTTCTGATGTTTGACGCTAATTTTAAAGTATCTCACCTTCACGTTCTCCATGACCTGAGTGTTTCTGCCACTGCTGCTGCTGGAGCTGTTGACCCTGTTGATCTGCAGCCAACAACAAGCTAACTTCCTGTTGTTTTTAGATCACCTGCATGCCCGTCTTTTCACCTTTGCAGCATCATGACCTCATGTCGCCATGTTGGTTTATTATCCACCCATCTGGATCCACCCAGTTAAAGGAGAAACAGCCAAACTCGACAGGAACCACTGTCTGCAGCCATAGATATATAAAGTAATATGGACGTAGACTCTGACTCTGTTTATAATTTGTCTGTCAGGGATCTTGATTTTTTGAAAGCAAGAAGAAACCATATTTGGAGGAGAAGGTGGAGCTAAGGAGGAGTGAGGTGTGGAGCTGAAGTGGTTTCAAAAAGCAAGATGGTGATGGACAAATTACAAACTCCAGACTGAGATGATAAACTCATTACTGAGCTAATAAATCAAGGGAGAAGTAGGGACATTTTCCCATAGACTTCAATACAATCTGACTTTACCAACCAGTGGAGTCGCCCCCTGGTGGTCATTAGAGAGAATGAAGGGTTAAGGCTCTTCAGCATTGGCTTCACTTTACAGAGCCAGAGTCCAGGTCTAGAGACAGTCTGGGTCTGTACCTTCCAGGACTGTCGCCTTCAGCCACAGAGGAGGAAGTGATGAGAGCAGACAGCTGCTGCAGAGAATGGAAAAGCTGCAGACTCCTGGGACTTCACAAATGAGGGGTTTTGAACCAGCGATACAGGATGTTTTTTCTTTATTTTCTCTTTAGAGAAAGAGGAAGTGAAGACAAAAACATAGCATTTCCTTCTGACTTTGTAAAAACTGTAAAGTCTAAAGTTCAGAGTTAGTTTTATTGTGATATGATAAAGGTCAAATTCACTAAACAAGACTTAGTGTTCGATAATGTAAATCCATAATGTATAAACCTGTAATCCAAGAGCCGACCATCATCATCATCATCATCAGGAGATATTCCTATGAAATAATAACCCTGGCTGCCATGACGTGTCTTTGATTCATAGTCCTGAAAAAGTTGCATGTAAAAACACTTCAGTGCTATGATTCCCATTTTATTTCATTCCTCCCTTTTATGTTTCTTTATTTTTTTGTTCTCTGCTTTCAGCTCTTACTCCCTTTTATATTCTAAATAGCTTTGATAAGGTGCTATTGAAATAAACCTGTTTTACCTGTAATAGGTCCATCAGTGTTGTGTGTGTGTGTCCTCTATGTGTGTAGCAGGTTCAATGTTCTTCCACACACTGACTCATAAAATACATGATCAGTGATCAGAATGAATCTAACATAATTTCACCACAGGCCTTTTTTTGTATATATAAAATAATTAATGATGATATAAAATTATATAAAATAAAATATATATTTTTATATTCATGTCACTAAGTGAGTTTTGATTAATTTATACAAAAGATCAGCACAGTTTGACAAAAATACAGCTCATGAAAATATCACTTTCACACCTCGATAACAAGCAGCAGCAGATGTTGAGTTTGGGTCTTACTGAGCATGTGCAGTGAGTGTCATCACTGTAGCGTGTTTCTGATTGGAGAAATAAGACTTGTTGCAGCTTGTTCCTTGCTGAAACCGTCCCTGGAGTCATGGACTCTGCTGGAGCTTCCTGCTCCTCTTAACCCTCACCCCTCTGCTCATTCTCCAGTCAGCACCCGCCATCCTTTCCCGCCAGTTCAGTCTCCACCCCTCTGCATTGTCTGTCAGCCTATCAGGTGCCAGTCTGCTCATTCTGCCACACACCTGTGGCTCATTTACTCCTCGGTATATAAACCTGTCACTTTGTGCTGCTGCCTATGTCGTATCCCTCCTGATTGTAGTTGTGGTCTTTTGTGGGTTTTGACCTGTGTCTGTTACCTGTTGTGCGTTTTTCCTGATGCCTCTGTTTGGACAGATATTTGGTTTTGAACTCTGGATCAGACTGTACTCTGCTTTGCTGTTTTGCTGAACTCCTGTCTCTGCCCCGTGGGTCCTCTCTGATCTGTGACACCCGCTCTCCCCTATTACAAAGCACCTGTGGGATTACAATATAGAAGCATTAGAGTCTGGCAGGAGGCAGCAGGACTGTATCTTGTTTGGTTTTGGCTGTGATGCAGAGGATAGTTTTTCCTGCAGACCAGTCAGACGTGCATCTGCTGCGTTAAGGCGTCTTCTCACTGCTGCAGATGGTATTGACTCGAGTTACTTACAGTAAATGTTACCTCCATCTGAACTCTGGCTCGGCAGAAGAACAGATGGGCGGCATAAAGAAGACAGGAAACATATCCTGACAGCCGGGCTTTAACCTCCAGAAACAACCAAAATCTTACACTTAACTTCATCAGGAGTCCGGTCTGAAATCTGACTGCTCATAAGGTCATAGTCTCAGTTTGTGCCTCCAGTGCTGATGCTTTTCTCTGGCTAGAAAAAGAGGTTTTGAGGAGGAATTGGATGAGCGTCTCTCTCCTGGTCTGTGTCCTTGAGCGAGCTGCTTTAGACTAAACTCCTCCAGCTGCCGTGCGTCCAGCATTAACCAGGCAGCTCCCAGGTGTGAATACAAAACACAGCGTCACCATTCAACAACACAGTGTTCAGTAGATTCTCTCTATATTTATATTTTATATTTATATAAAAGCTTTGGAGAAAGTTCACATTGTCCCTCACGTTCTGGCTTTATTCCTCTGTGGGTGAGAATCTGCTCCAATTTTCTCCATCACTTCTACTTCCCACACTGTCAGAGTCCTCACATTTCTGCTTTCATGCTTCAAGCCAATCAGGATCTCTGGACTCTCTTCTTCAAATATCATTTAATTTTCTTGTATTCTGGCCTTTCAAACCCACCACCTCCACATCACCACCGTGACCCCCCCAGGACGTCCACGGAGACTCAACTGAAAGCTTCAACTTCAATCATCAACCATCTGCCGGCCACACTCTGTGGGATCCTGTCCTACATCCTGTCGTCATACGGGCCCACGCTCGAGGAAGACGCTCGTCAACGATGGCGTGATCGCCGCACACTTTATCTGCTGCTAACCTCAATAAAGCAGCTCCAAGTAGACTGTTCTCTGCTGCTGCTCCACAGGGGAACATAAATGCTGGGTTTCAGTTTTCTGGGCTACTTCACTTGCACAGCTCAAACATGTTATCAAACTAATCCTGAAATCCAAGAGGGAAACTGGTCCAGAAGAATGAAAGAGTCCTCAGCAACGTTAGCAGCTCGGAGGCTGGACACAAAGTGATCATAAGTGTTAGGATTACGAAAATCATTAAAGGTCCCATATAGTCTAAAGGTCCATGACAAACAACTACAAAGACACATATAATGACATGTACAAAGACACACAAAATCAGTGCAATGAGATGCACATGGAGACACAACTGGACCAAATAGACATGATTGTTCATTTCAAGTCCAGTGTTCCCTCTCTTTTAGCTCCATGTTTGGTCTCCACCAACTCATGAGAGAAATATGATAATATATATGTTCACCAGCTGCTCTCTGACTGAGTCTGAGCAGGTAGAGGACAGTGATGAGAATCCAAAACAATGAGTCAAAAGAGGCTAAAAATCTCTGAAGATATTCAAATTATTATTTTTAATTAATGGTCTAAAGGTCGATATTAAAGGTCCATACAGTCTAAAGGTCGATATTAAAGGTCCATACAGTCTAAAGGTCGATATTAAAGGTCAATACAGTCTAAAGGTAGATGTTAAAGGTCAATACAGTCTAAAGGTAGATGTTAAAGGTCAATACGGTCTAAAGGTAGATGTTAAAGGTCCATACGGTCTAAAGGTAGATGTTAAAGGTCAATACAGTCTAAAGGTAGATGTACTAGTTTAGAGGACAACAAGATCTTTTCATTTTTTATTCATATACAAACAGTGCTTTTTCTGAAAATACAGTCAATTGAGTGCTTGTGTGTTTAACAAATGCATTTTCAGGTGGATTTGATATCAATACAGAGTCTAGAGAAACATCCTTGTTGACTCTTGAAGTGTTTGGTTCGGCCTTGGCTGCAGCTCCTGCAGTCATCAGTGTTTCTGTGAAGCTCACAGCTGGATGTGGACACAGAGCGGCTGAAGGGAGACAGGAACCAAAGACAACACAGTCAGGTCCAGGCCTGTATTTATCAAACACAATCACTTCGCTGAAAGTTGAACTGGGACTAAAAATACACAAACTCAGATATTTATGAATCATGCTACACCTACTCTGAGGGAGAAACCAACTGGTTTGATTGGACAATTTATTTTGGACTAAGATTAACCCTCACAAGCCCAGAGAAGTGTCTATGTTTCCAAACATCACCTGGTCTTCAGAGCCTTGTTCTCCTGATGCTCTGAGCTGTTTGTTTCTCCTTCAACTAGAGAATCAGCTCTTTCTAACAAGCCCTGATTTGTCCTGTGTGACACTGACTTCAGTGATAAACTCATGAAGGAAGTTAGTTCAGATCTGGATCAGTCTGAGCCTTTGACTGGAGCATTGCTGCTTTACTTCTGTGTGTTTATCCATCCATTCTCATCCTCCATCTTTGATAGAGACGTCTAGAGTCACCTCTCTACATGGGACGCTCCTATTGGCTCCAGTGGGTGATGTCACAGCCAATCAGAGTGTCTCCTTCAGAGGCCTAGCTGTCAGCTGCTTGTAGCCAAAGTCAATGGGATCAATCCTGTATTTTTCTGATCTCAGAGTGAGGAGAAGTTGCTCTGAGTTTATTGTAGTGACAGAATAAAGACAGAGAGACATGGACAATAAGATATTTAGAGCATTAGAGGCTTTGGAGCTGATTTTTCATCATTACTGCTCCAAAGAATGAGCAGAACTCAGATCAGATAAAGAGAGAAACTTCAAATCAGCTCTAGAACAACACAAACACATGTGTGGAACTTTCTGTGGTGAAGTTTTCTTTGGTTATTCTGGTTTACAGTGTTTTTATCTAGAAAATAAATTCAATGTTTGTTTTTTTTAGTTTTTTCTTGATGTGGTGAACTTATATTGTGAACTGACATTTTGGTTTATATTTTCTCAAAATCCTGAAATGTCACTTTTACTGTTTTGCACATTAATTACATCAGTGACAGCTTCTTGTATCTCAGAGCATTAAGTGTTTGTCCACTCCCTCATTTTGAACAATCTCCAAAACACTGAAAATCTATATCACCCAGTGCAGCTCTTCAGTGTGAGTTCCTACCAAAGTGGACAAATTAAAAATGTTGACCTGATAATAGTGCGAAGGGAAAAGTCACATGATCATCAAAACAATTCATCCTGACATGAGCATGAATATCTGAACCAAATCTCATGGTGAAATATCTGGAAGTTGTTGAGATAATTCAGTCTGGAACTGATAGAGACTGGACCTCAAGCTTATAATAAAATCACAAAGAGTGTCTGAAGCTATGATGCGTCAGGGAAAAACCTCCAGCTTTAGAAACTCAGCCAAATGGATTTTATTATCTTAGTCTTAAGATGCTTTTGGGAGATGGGGTCCTACAGAGAACCACCATCCAGAAAAAAAAAAAAAGTTTGCTTCTGATTCAGGCCCCAAGAGGCTGAAGGCTAAAAAAGAGACAAGTGAAAAATAAATTGGGCAGAATGATAAAAAAAAAAAAAAAAAAAAAGATACTCAAAATCTAGGAGCCACTTGGACACAAGAAAAATTAAAGTGAAGCAACTTTGTGTAGAGTTGAAAATGTTCTACTCTGGCGCCCCCTGATGGTCAAAACACAGACGCCCGCGTCTACAAACCTGAGATCAGTTCATCTGGTTCAGTCAATCTCCTTCTTCAGGTATCTCTTCATGACCGAAGCCACGTCTCCCCCCTCGCTGCCCTCCGCCTCCAGTCTTTCTCCCTGTGGCCTGTTAAACCTGTGCCTTGGCCCCGCCCCCTGGGAACTTCCTCCTGATCCACCTGAGCTGGACGACTCCGTTTCAGAGCTTTTCCTGCTGCGGGTGGAGGGAGGCAGCTCTCCGAAGTGGACGCTCAGCGCCCTCCTGCCCCCTCGGACTGAGCTGGCCAGGCTGCTGGTGGACTGAGCTCTCCGCATGGCGGGCAGGATGTCGGAGGCTGCGTCGTCACGGCTGTTATCGCCAGTCAGACGGCGATTTTGGAAGACCATGGGTTCTGAGCCCAGAGAGCCTTCACCTCCGTCTTGCGTAACGAGGCTACCCAGCATGCACCGCCTCGGGGGCTGAGGGGAGCGCTTGATGGGAGTCGTCACGGAGCGAAGAGGTTCCTCTGCGTCCTCCTCGGGGATGGACAGGGAGGGAGGGTGATGGCGAGTTGCAAGGGAGGAAGCCAACGAGGAGAGGCGAGGTAGCGAGGGAACCGAAGAGAGAGAGTCGCTTGAGTTGAAGCGAGACAACTTGGCTCCAGCTGCAGCGGACGTCTGAGAGTCGTGGATGGAGCGACTGCTGGAGGCACGTGGCAGGAGTGGCGAAGGTGGTTTGAGGATGCTGGGGCCAGGCCGTGGTTCCTGGTGGTCTTCTGGAACGCCAAGAGAGAGCGCCGAAGTTCTTCGCCTGAGGGTGGAGGCTGCAGTTGTTTGATAGATCGGCAGTGAGACAGCACTTCCTGCTCCATCGCCTGCCTCACCACCAGCTCTGCGTTTACGAAGTCCGTCCAACAGCTCAGACAAGGCCGAGGAGGACGGGGCCCGATCGAGACCTCTGGCACCAGCTCCTCCAGCCTCAGAGCCTTCTTCATCAGGATCCACGCAAGACCTTTTACCAGGATGAAAGAAACATTTGAAACTTTTGATATGACCCAGATCATCAAGAGTTACTGATTCATTCTCGTTTGATCAACCAATCAAGTCATTGGCTAATCGTTGCAGCTCAAACATTTGGATATTGGGGCTTACCGGAAGCTGTAGGTGCTCATGGTGTCAGCAACAGATTGGCGCCCCCCTTGGCTGCTGTAAGGAGAGCCACCACCGCGGGACCCACCTCGTGGGACTCCTAACCAGTGACGAATCCCCTCTCCGACATCCTCTGCCCCAATGGAGCCGACGCTGGACACAGAGTCACTGCAGAACAAAGTGACTCCTTATCAACCTGTCACAGCCAGAACTGAGACCCCCCACCTCCATTACATGCACCACCAGCTGCTGTGATTGATGCAACTCTCCTACCTGATTTTCACAAGTCACTTTGACTGTTACAACATAAAGGCACTTACAACTTGCACAGCATCACGTCCATCACTGAGCAGCATTTTGTTATTCATAGGAGAGTTGCATGGGAGGTTAATGAAGCTGAGACCAGGTGTTGGATTTGGTGTGTTCACGTGTTTATGGAAATGTAGGAAAAGTGCAAATGATAGCGCTACAGTGGTATCATACTTTCTAGCCTCCTTTATAATATAATATAATAATAATAAAGTCTTTATTATAAAGTCTTCATGGAGTAATAGACCAATAACCATTAGTAGCCGTGCAGGCAGCCATTTTCATAACATTTGAACCACTGAGTTAACAGCTGAGATCTGAGAATCAGGTGAAATTGGTCGTTAACAAACCTGAAAGTTAATCAGACTTATTGAGAGGAGAAAACAATTAGCTTATGTTCTAATTTTGACCTCTGACCTCGGACTGTACAGAGAGCGGCGCACCTACCTTCATCACCGTGGTTACTATAATAACAGTCACGGCTTGGTTGACTTCAGGAAAACTTCAGAACTGCTACTTTTCACATGGGACTCAAACACAGCTTTTGGTTGGATGTGGGACATCAAATGGGACCATGATTTAAAAAATGAACATCATGTTGTATTGAAGACTTGAAACTAGAGACTGAGACCATAAACTCATCAGGAAAACGTTTACTGAGCTAATAAATCAAGGAGAAGTAGGGACATTTTCCCATAGACTTCAATACAATCTGACTTCTTTAACAACCAGTGGAGTCGCCCCCTGATGGTCATTAGAGAGAATGAAGGGTTAAGGCTCTTCAGCATTGGCTTCACTTCACAGTGTGATGTTTATGTCTATGGTCACAATTATCTGCTCACTAGTTTCCTCAAAGAAAACAACAACAGACGAGTTCACTGAGGGAATCAGACAGTGACTAAGACCAACATCTGCTGGAAAACATGAACTGGCCTGTTGTACTAACACCCTGAGGATTTTGAATTCAGTCACAACAGAACAGACCGAATCTTTATTTTCATTTTCACCTCCACATCCAATGGTCAATATAATCTGGCCTGATGATCCGATCACATCAGGACATACGAGGACTCAGATCTCAGCCGTTACTTTGGCGAGTACAATGTTATCATGAGTGAAAGAAACAACAAAATATGTGTAATTCTCCTTTAAGAGGCCAAGTTCTCTTTCACATTGAATTCATCACAATGAGACATTTAATGATGACAGTTCAAGGTCTGATGTGATGTTCAGGTCACACCCACACACCTGTGCAGCCAGATACTGTGAAGTCAAGAAGGAAGCACACACACACACACACACACACACACACACACACACACACACACGAGTTTCTTACAGGTCTTTCTTTCGAGTGAGGGAGTCCACAGCAGTTTGAACACTGGGGTGAAGGGCAGAGTGGTGACAGGTTTCAGTGGTGCAGGAAGTGCTTCAGATACCACACAGTGAAAATACTAAAAGTCCTGCATTGACATTACTGAAGTCAAAGCATCTAAATGTTAACAGGGACGGTGCTTAATGCAGTGAGTGTTACACAAATTGTGTATCCTGTTATACTTTTGTAGGTGGTGGAGCAGAAGCTGACTTTTACTATTTCATGCAACTAATGATTGTTTTCATTACAGACGTGTTTCAGACAAAAGGACTGAGCCACTAACATTAAACTCACAGACCACCTGACTCTCAAACGCCCCCAAAACCAACAGGGCTGCTACTTTAGTTGTGTTGCGGTGAACTAGCGTGGAAAACTAACTATCGTGGGAATGTTGACTTGTGACGTCTTTGTTGGATTTGCAAGACGAGAAAAGCAAAGCAGCAGAGACTCCAGCCGACCGGGAATCGAACCGAGGCTCGAAATAAGGAGACGCTCTCCTTATGCCCTCAGGGCTTGAGGCTCAACAACTGCAAGACAACCAGCCATAAATCTTTGTGTGACATTAAACTAATCACTCATGTCTCCAAACACTGTCCTGATGTCACTGAATGCACCACAAGTCTCAGTCATGGTCACGACTTCATAGTAAAACTTATCACTTCACAACTTCCTGTTGTTCCTGTAGCTCAAATTTTCATCGCATTTATGTTTTGTTTTGTTTTTTTTTAAGTTTTTAAAACTTCAGAGCAGCAAATGTGAGGAGCTGAAAATGTGAAATGTTCAGGATTTTTAGAAGAAAAAGTCGTTGCTAATAATTAATTGTCTGTGAATGAAGGAATGTTTGTGCTGTTGTGTGATTGATGAAGCTTCATGTGTCATAAAGAGACTGAGTCTGACTGATTAGACTTTTGTTGAGCCCTTTGTTTTATTTTGATATAACTTCCCTGGAGGGTCTCGTGGTTGTTTTACTTCCTGTCTGTGTCCAGTTTCTCTCCCTCGTGGTCACCTGACCCGCCCTCAGGTGAGTCCATGTATATATTCAGTATTTAAATTTTTTTTAATTTGTATTTAAATATGTGAATATACTGAATGTGACAGACATCAAAAAATTGAAGTATATTTTTTAACAATTTCAGCAGCTGCATGTGGAGATAGAGATAATTTAGAGACGTTTTCTGTCAAAAACAAATTCTAAATGAATTTAAAGTGAAGAGAAATTGAACTTGTGGATCCTGAAAACTCTGTGTAAAGATACTGAGCTGCAGCAGCAGAGACGCAGTCGGTGCGAACACAGATGTGTGTTTTTCTGCAGTAGATCAGCAACAGCAGCCGCGACGCAAACACCACCATCCACTGTGTCTCCGGCATCAAGTCTTCACATGTCTAGTGTGTAAAAATCCTAATTTGTGAAGTTAATCAGTGACTAAAGCTTCCAGATAAATGTATGGGAGTAAAAAGGAGCATAGATGATGAAAGGAATCATTCTGTTAAAAGTAGTTTCTCTCCACCACTGTTGAGTTTACACACACAGACATGATGATTTAAATTAAAATACCTCTCGGTGTCACTTTCGTCGCTGGACTCCACCTCCTCCAGGGCGGCCTGCAGGTCCACGATGCGGCGGATGGACGTCTCCAGGTCGGCCTGCAGCGCCTGCCTGACGGCGCTGAGCTCCTCCACTTGCATTTCCTGAAAACGAACAAACACGGTGAGACTGAAGGTCGTCTGTGGACACGAGGGCAGACGACCCGTTCACCTTGAGTCCCCCCCAACAGCCCACAGACCCCGAGGCCCCATCCGCCACAGCAATTACCCGCACTCCGGCCCATATTACCTCATCAGTCAAACAGTGACTGTCCAGTGGCGTGTCCTCTCTCACTAACAGTCGGACGCCCCAAACTGTGCCCGGGTCATTTAGGAGGAAACAGTTACATGCGCACACCAACGACGGGAGAATAGAGTCATTTATTAAATCATCTAATCTGTTGGTGTTGTTGTTCTTCCTCCATCTCTTCAGCATCCTCACACACACACACACACGCACGCACACGCACACACACACACACACACACACACACACACACACACACACGCTTCTAGGCTTTCAAAGTTATTGGCTTTGTTGGCTTTGAGGAGACGGGTGTGGGTGCAGCGGTTGTCATAGTGACACATAATCATGTGTATCAATGTGTGTGTGTGTGTGTGTGTGTGTGTGTGTGTGTGTGTGTGTGTGTGTGTGTGTGTGTGTGTGTGTGTGTGTGTGCATAACCTTGAAGAGACAATGAGGATTAATCACAGTCAGAGGGAGAAAGCAGGATGAGGGAGAGATGACGTTAAGAACGTGGGGGTGGAGGAGGAGTGTGTGTGTGTCTGTGTGTGTGTGTGAATGTTGTGTGTATGAATATGTCTATTCATGAGGACTGTGTGTGTGTGTGCATAGTTGGTTGGTAGGTTGTTAAAGGGCATCCTTGTCTGTGTGTGTTGCTTTGTGCTAATAACAGAATAATTATTGAAGCTCCTTCTCGGCTCCTCGGCTCAGAGGTCACAGAGAAATCTGCTGTGAGCGGGAACAAGAACATGATTGAGTCTGTAACTCTGAGCGGAGCTGGCACCTTCACCCAGCAAGAAACATCTTTATCAAACGGCCTGTGTTCGAATCGTACACATAAATAACACTTTACAGTAAACTTCAACAACCAGCCACTGCAGCTCTGGTCACGATCACTTTAGACATCGATAACTTGTCCTGAGCAGAAGGAAAGTTTTTTCTATCCTGGGTCTTAATTTCATACTTTTGACCATGAGTTTGTCTTGCACTTATTGACACAAGCATCGGCATCAGTATGGTCTATTAACATCTACCTTTAGACTGTATGGACCTTTAACATCTACCTTTAGACTGTATGGACCTTTAACATCTACCTTTAGACCGTATGGACCTTTAATGTTTGATATTCAGTGGTGTCGTATAAGTCTTGTGTAATGGGCCTAATGTTTGACTCTAAAACTACATGTATGTACACATGTGTACATACTCGATCTCTACATATGTGCATGTGTTAGCCAGTATATTGTGGTTATTTAATCACTACATCAAGATATCAAATTTCCTCAACCATGGTCATGAAACTAAATGTTACTTATTACAGAAAGTGTGTTTATGAGCTTGTTCTGTGGAAGTGTGCTGAAGCTCTCCCTCCTGCTGTTAGTGCCGCTATGATCAAACTTGTGCAGTAATGAAACTGATGTTTCCTCATGTTCCAGATAATACACCAGCTGTTGTTTTTGTTAATGAGAACAGAAGAGATGTGACTATTCTGAAAGTGCGGTGTTCTTTCAATCATAGCCTGGAGGAAGCTGTTTCTTTTTTACCAAGGCTTTTTAAGTACCAGCCTCTCTAAAACAGAGACTTACAGCTTGCACATGAGTAATGGCTGTTGGGGTTTATATTTAGCCGGCTCGGTGGTGCCCGGGTAGAGCGGCGGTGATCTGTTTGCAGGTGGTAGGAATGCCAAAGACGAGTAGTGGTGAGGAACTATTCTGTCCCTCCTATTATCTCCATTTCTGGGCGAGAAGCTGCTACTATTATTGTGTTTTCCCTTCATTTACACCACATGACAAGTGTGTAACATTAAAGCTCAGACATGAAAGAATACAACAATAAAAGCCTGAGGAGACAGAACAAAGGAAAACAACACAGACATTATGAGAAAACTGAATATGGGAGGTGTGTTTTTATACGTTTGTGTGACTGAGTGACAAAGTTAGTATGTTGATGTTCGGCTCCTCCAGCCTCAATAACCACGTGGGTCATTTTTCTCAACCCTGTGATACAACACATAGGATTATCTCCTGAGGCACGCCGCATCTTGGTTGTCACGGTTACAATAATGAACACACGGTCTCGTCATGGTTACTGTAATAGTGGTCATGTCGTGGTTAGGTTTGGGAATAGATGGGAATTTGGGTTCAAATACGCGCTTCCTCGTCATTAGACGATCTTTGTTGTCATGGTTACTATAGCAACGATGAATGTTCCTGTCATCACAACCACCTGCTGACAGACGACCTATGGGATTGTTTTTAACTGGGGGACAGTCTCTGATTAGCAGTTATAATGTTTGTCATTACTTTAGCACGTTAGCATGCTAAACCTCAGCTGATATGGATGGGAGTGTAAATAGTTTTGCAGGTTATGGATGAAAAGTTAGGTGTCAGAGTTAAAACTATCATCTGGAGACACTGAATGCCAAAATTTCACAGTCCATACCATAGTTGTTGAGATACTTCAATGAAAAAAAAAAAAAAAAAGACTAAATGTTAACTTTATGGTGCTAAAGGAAAACTATGAAAATCACCAATCATTAACATTTATCCTCAGGGGACCTTGAATATCTGTAGAAAAATCCATGGTAATCTACCTAATGGTTGTCGAGATACGACCACAGCTGTAAACATCATACTGGGGCCCACGGGAAAAGTCATGTGATGACTAAGGTCAGCAGGAATCATCCTCTGGGGAACTTGAATGTTCCAGATTTCATGGTAAACCACAGCAGTTAGTATCAACAGTAGTGGTGACCCAACCCACTGACTGACCCTGCCGTTTCTTCAGCCACGCCGCTAGCGTTGTTAAACAAAATAGTGTTAATTATTCCTATCAGCCCCGTCACCACCTTTAACGCCATCTCACAGGCACCTTATGATAATAATGATACCCAGTGGCAGTGTGAGGGGGTGGGGGTGGGGGTGGAGATCTCCCAGGAGAGGGATAGTCAACACCCCGAGCAGCAGAGGAGAGAGAGCTCTATTATTTTAATATGAAGAGCTTAAAGGAATAGTTCAAAGTTTGGGGAAATATGCTGCTTGTCCCTAGAGTTAGTGGAGGAGATGAATTCCACTGTCACATCCGTCTGTCAATGTGAAGCTGCAGCCCGGAGACCACCCCATGGCGAGCCAGTTAAATCTTTTCTTTTCCCTGTCTGAGAAGACAGCAGCTGACACTTCCAAGTTGCTGGTCTGACTCTACAGAGCTGGCAATGACACTCTGGTAATGAAAAGAGGAAACGCCTCGATGGAGCCTGGGATAAAAAACAGCGTAGAGAGAAGAGCTGCAGACGCCAGATTCTGGAGAACTCCTGTCTTTGCTGTCTGTTGAAAACATGTATAACCAAATTTAATAAGTTTGAATTTTTGAGATAAATTCAAGGATTAAATTTTCCTTCAAACCATCAGAAACAAGAGCTACTTCCTTATGAACAACCCCAATATGAAGGAGATGGTCATTGACTTTCATGGGTCACACCCCCCCTCAAACACCGAGGTGTGAACCTGGACAGTGAACTGGACTGGTCACTGAACATGGCTGTTTTTCCTCAGGAGACTCAGTTCCCCTGTTGTGGCATGTGTCCTTTGTATGCTGCCGTCTGCTGGGGCATAAGACGAGAACCAGGAAAACCTGGTTAAAAAGACTGGGTCTGTGTTTGACAGGTGTCTGGACTCGGGACTGTTGTTGAGAGACACATGCACAGTGGGATGAAGACTGACCACCTACCTACCTACCCCTCTCTACCTGCTTTTACCCTACCTATCTATTTATCTACATACCTCTCTCTGCCTACCTGCCCCTACCTACCCACTCACCTACCTTTATTACAGCAATCTATCTGATGATAAAACTGAAATGAGGCCTGTTCTTAACTGATACTGTTAAGTTGTTTTGTGTGCGTGTGCATGTGTGGTAGGACGCCGCTGACAAGATTAATGGAGGCGACTGCAGCAGCTGCTGTTATCTGTGGTTGGAGCACGTTACCAGCTCCATGCGTCTGCGGCTGCTGTTCTCCTCTCTCTGAGTCAGCTCCTCCATCTCCAGCCTCATGTCCTGCAGGCGCTGCTGGTAGTAGCGGGCGTTCTCTCTCTCCCGAGCCTCAGCCTGAGCGCTCTGCTCCAGCTCCTCTCCCAGACGAACCACGCTGTCCCTCAAACGCAACACCAGCACCTACGGACGGATGAAGACGAAGCCACGCGGAGGATTAAACGTCACGCGTGTTGTTGTCATGTGCTGAGATGTGAAGGGATCATCTGGCCTCACCTCAAACCTCTTGACCTGCCCTCTCTGAAACTCCAGTTTATTCTCCAGGTCACATACACGAGCCTCCTGTTTACTGACGATGCTACGCCCCACGGTGGACGACTCCAGGAACTGCACCCTGGACACTGACTGCTGGAGCTGCATCAGAGAGGGGAAGGAGCCAAGAGGGAAATTATACACCCACAGATCAGTGAGTGTGACATCGCTCCACCTGAAGCCTGTGGTTATATTCAGCTCAGTAACAAGCAGCTTAAATGACCCAGAAATCCATAACAATCTCATATCAGTCGGTCTCAATGGCACATTTGGTTTATAACCCTCTTAGAGCTGCATTTATTTTCTGATTGTGGAACAAAGATTACCTCTTCCTGGAGAGAGTGCCTCTGTTTCTTCACCTCCTCCAGTTCAGCCTGCAGCTCTCTGATCTGAGAGATGTCACTGGAGGACTGAGCAGGAGAGAGGAAGAGATTTGCTTTCAGGATGAGTGAGTGATTAACGGAGAGAGAAAGACAGGAACAAGCGAAGCAGCTGCAAAAGCTTCACCTGTGCAATGAGCGCTTTGTGCTTCTTCATGAGCTCGTTCAGGTCTTCCTGGTCCTCCTCCAGCCTCTTCAGCAGGTCCACCTTCTCATGCTGCAGCAGGGCTAACTGCTCGTCCACCTGGACAGACACGGGATTCGGACACGTCACGCTTTTTCCTTTCATTTGTCACCTATCTGTAAAAAAAAAAAAAAAAAAAAAAAAACACACACACACACTCACCAGACTTTTCTGTTTGCAGATATTTTCCAGTTCGATCTGGGTGTTTTCCAGCTCCTGGGACAGAGTCGTCTGGAGGCTCTCGGCCTCGAGGCGCCTCGCTTCACTCTCCTCCAGCTAATTGGAGACAGATAACGAGAGAGACAGTGTGAATGTCTGTCGAACAGAGCAGAGGGTGAACCAGGATAAAGTGGACGTACCTGATAGTGCAGGCGCTCTATCTGCTCTTTGCTGCCGTTGGGCACGTTCTGTCCTGAGCTGTCGACGGTGGCGAGGAGCAGCTGGGCGTCGGCCAACAGGGCGTGAGTCCTCTTCAGGTCTCTCCTCAGCTTCTTCTCCACATCGAAGTCTCTGTGTCCCACCTGCAAGACGGGGGAGCTCAGACCAATCCTTCCATAAAAAAACATTACATCTGGAGAAACTAGAATTTTATGTTTCCTCCAACTGGTCCAGTTACAGAATATGGTCCCAAGTTACAGCAAAGAATTAAAGCACTTTATTACTTAAGGTAAAATGGAAATCACTATAAAATATTTCACTTTAAAGATTTTAAATCATATACAGTATATACATTATCAGTTCATATATTTTGGATTTATTATTTTCATTTTGAATATTGCAGATAAACATGTTTGCTAGAATTATTTAAAGGTATAAATCGTTTTATGGTATAACTTTAAAGGTCCCATACTTTTCAATTTTCCAAAGTGTTGGTGTCCATAAATAGAGGAAAAGATTTGAGGTTTTAAGAACCAAAAACCATCTTAGTGTAGTTTTAAATCTCCTCTCTCAGGACAGTCGGTCAGCCAATCAGAATCAGATCTAAATCATCAGTGATCTCTACAATACAAAAAGACACATAATAGTTTTCTATTCCAGGAGGTTTGGAGGTTAGGTGGCCCCTGAGTTTTATTTCAGCAGTTTGAGAAAAGTTTGGGAAACACTGTGTTGGACATGTGTTGAATTCTGTGTGATGACAGTCAAACTAAAATAAAACACACTTCAATCTAAACACTTTAACGCTTGGACTTGAGCTGTTTGCCGTCTTGGCCACAGACCAGGTTCTCTCATCAGCAGCGCAATTACATCCTCACAGTGACAGAGAGAGAATTAACTGTCGCCTCTTTGCAGCATATGCTTGTTTTGTGGTGCCTTTAATGTAGGAGTGACATATTCATCAGCTCAGGAACATTAACCCACAATAACAATGATGTACGATGTCGACTACAGTTGTCTGGACACTCACACACGCTGAAGCCACAAAAACATAAAGGAGACGTTGGCTAGTTTAAAGTGTGTGTCCATGCTTGTTGTGTACCTGGTCACACAGGGTTGCAATGAGTCCTTCCAAGTCGTGCTTCTCATGAATCACCATCTGTTTCTCCTCATATTCCTGCTCCAACTGCATCTCCAACTGCCTCAGCTACACACACACACACACACACACACACACGCACAAAGAAGATGGACGACGGCCTGGATGAGTTTTTACTGACCCTGACAGGAAGTTTTTCCTGCAGCAGGAAGCGTAATGACAAACATAAAAACATCATCATCTGTGGGAGAGTGTAAACATAAACAGCACAAAATAACAACGTCCTCAGTTGAATAAATCATCTGGAGTTTGGTGATTTAAAGCGTCACTGTGTGTGAGGGATGACTCTGAAGAGAGACTCCACGATGACTCAGGCTTTCAAGCCTGCATTCTGTCTAATGACCATCAGGGGGCGACTCCACTGGTTGTTAAAGAAGTCAGATTGTATTGAAGTCTATGGGAAAATGTCCCTACTTCTCCCTTGATTTATTAGCTCAGTAAATGTTTTCCTGATGAGTTTATGGTCTCAGTCTCTAGTTTGTAACACTCCTCCTCCTCAGCTCCACCTTCTACTCCAAACATGGTTTCTTCTGGTTTCAAAATACCAAGATGGCCGACGGACAGATTACAAACTGTGGCTTCAATTGTCCAGTGGCTCAAGTCCCCTCGAGGGCCCAGGACAGTGGGGACACAAGCAACACATCTGGTTCTGATCTCTTTACATGAACCCGCCCTCTGGTGCTGCAGCAGCGAGTGTTGACATTTCTTTACCGTCAGAAAAGCTCAGCTGACGTGGAATTAATCCGACGTTCAGTCCGACTTTTCTTCAGCAGCCGTTGGAGCAGCTCACATTAGCAGTTAGCACAGAGAGAGAAGCCTGTTGGCCTCAGAGCCTCAACGCTGCACAGAACCAGAAGATGACAGTTCAACACCTTCTCTCATTATTTAGGAGTAAAAGCTGTGTATTTGTACAATCACACTCCAAACACAAATATTTTATTTGCTGTTACCTTCAATAATTTATTGTCTAAACTCAGACTGATGGAGACGAACCAACAAGACTCTCAGACTGCACGTTACATTAGTCGGAACCCAGTCAGTCAGGTATGAATGATTCTTGTGGTTGTGAATTGACTGGATTGTGTTAAACCCACCCGTCTCTGCGAGGACTTGTGCACATCCTCTAACTCCTCCTCTTTATCCTCCAACTCCTTCTGGTGAATCTGCTTCATCCGCTCCATCTCCATCTCAAACCTCATGTGGATCTGAGAGAAGAGAAACGGGGTGAGGTTTGGCGTCAGTGACTGAGTGAGTCTGTCTGAGTGCGTGTGTTTCCACGGCGTGCGAGCACCTGTTGCTGCTGCTGGATTTTGGCGGTGAGCTTGGTGATTTCCTCTGCCCTCTCGCTGGCCTGGCTCTCCAGCAGGCGAAGCTGTTTCTTGAGGTCGGGCAGCGAGTCCGAGGCCAGATCGACGGGCAGGCTGAGGTCACGGATCTGAGCGCACAGCTCGTCCTTCTGCTTCTGCAGACGAGCCACCTCTGACTGACTCTCCTGCACACGTACACACACAAACACAGACAGTGTCTGTTAGATTGTGTTCATCCTCCAGCTTCTCTTCCTTCCTGTGGTCTCTGGAGACACTGCAGGTTAAACATCCTGCTCAAGGACACTTTTGTGAGTTTGACAAAAAACACAGACAAAAAAAAACAAAGAAAAGAAACAGCAGATTTTCTGGTGGAAACAGCCTGACTTGTCCTAAACTGGGTGAAAAATCCTGTCAAGTGGAATAAAAGAAAATTAGTTCTGGTGTTTATTAAATACAATGAGCAGGAATTAGTTTTAAATCCTTTTTACTTTTCTGTAAGCTCTGCACAAGAGAGATTTGGGAGTGACAGTAATAACTTTGCCCGAGGCAACAGACTCAGACTCAGACCACAGGTGGATGCAGGGTGGAGGAAGCAGCAGCAACATTTAAAGGATCTCAAAAGCGTCCGGCCTCTTTTAGCTCATAGTTTTGGTTTTGCAAAGTCTCATGTCCTAAACGCAAATAGTATATGTACATATATTGAATTTTATTATGTGAAATATATGTAAATATACAATAGAAATGCATATATACACATATGTAAAAGTTATATATGAAATCTATTGGAAATTGGAGCAGTTTGATATCTTGAAATATATGTCAAGTCCATACAAGTATATATGTGTATGTATATATCATACTGAATATAGACATATATTACATAAATATACCCATCCCATATATATAATATATGGTGAAACACAAAAGTCTGAGACAACTTATCTCAATGGGAAGATAAAAATATTTGCTGTGGGAAGAATTGAGGCAGAGAAATATTTTCCAGTTCATTAAAACAGCATAAAAAATGTAACGTACTTCGTCAAATCACAACAACAGTCTGTGACGCTGACAGATGAGGCATCACGCGCTTCAACATTTCCTGGACGGTTTTGCATTAAAGTGTAAAAACAAACACAAACACACCTGTAGGTCGCGGCGCAGTTTGTATATCTCAGCCCCCAGAGCCGTGTTCTCCTGAAACGCTTTGTCCTTTTGCTCTCTCTCGTTGTCGGCTTCCTCCAGAGCCTGAGTCAACTCATTGTCAAACCTGAATAAACACAAGGATACACACAAACAGAAGGAGCAGGCAGATGCTTTAGGTGAAATACTGCATGTAAAATAGGACAAACGCTGCAGAGGAGGTTCATTAAACAGGCAGAGAGAAAACATGGACCCACCGAGACCAAATACATGAGATTAGATTGTTTTCACCCATCACAGCTTCAAACAACAAAGGACAGACAATTCACATAAAATAAGACTGTACTGTTGTACTGCAGCTGGGGAGGAAGTACTTCACTAAAGTAAAAGTCCTGCATTTTAAACTAAATGTGTGAATGTTCTAACAGCAGAAAGTCCCCATTACATTATATTGTTACATCATCATTATTATTTCTGGTGCATTATCAGTCTTATAACCAGAATATTAATATTGTTGTTGCTCGAGGTGCAACTTTTACCTACTTTATAAACTGTGGGGAAATTTTAACTAGAACATCATATTTTTATTTTATATAATTAGCAGAGAGAGAGATACAGTATTTTAGCTTTATTATGATCGTGACAGTGAGACAGGAATGTTTTCTAGTTATTTTTTGCCTTTATTTCAGTGCTTCTCTCCTTTCAGACCAAGGACTGAGCCACTAAAACAAGACTCACAGACCAATTAACTCCCGAACAAAACCAACAGGGCTACTACTTCAGCAGTGAAGTGGTGAGGTTGCAGGGAAAACTTTGCCAAGTGCTGCTCTTGGTGGGAATTGTTGGGTCTAGACCTGCTCTATTTGGGAAGAGCCTTGGGATGATTCCTGTTGTGAATCCTCACGTCGCCATATAAATAAACCTGACTTCCAGTTAAAAAGAGAAAGGACAGGAACAGGTGGACACAGACCTTCTCTGTTTGCGGTCCAGCTCATGCATGCGGCTCTGCAGGCAGTCGGTGAGGACTCGAGCGTCCTGAAGGTCAGAGGTCACGCGGCGACAGTGACGCTTCAGTTCTGTCACACTCCTCCTGGACTGTTCCAGCTGGGCCTGCAGCGTCGCCACCTACACACAGACACACACAGTGTTATTCTCTTCAGACATTTAATCTCCCGTCTGAGCTGCCCTGCACGTCAAACGCGCCCCGTCTCACCTTGTTATCGAGCTGTTGTCGCGTCTGTCTCTCCGCCTCCAGTTTTTCCTCCGTCTGCTTCAGTCGTCTGCGGACAAACTCGACCTCCGTCTGGCAGCACTCCAGCTGCATGGCCAGCTCGCTGTCTGTGTGGGGATGGAGGTGACTTTGTCAGGGGTGATGGTCGGGGCCACTTTACGTCTGGTGACATTGTTTTTATCTTAAAACTAATATCTCATTATTTCCCAGAGAAGCCCAGGATCATTATAACTAAACTGTTGCCTGTTTGTCCTGAAGCTGTAGCTGCTGAAATGATGTTGGCAGCTCAGGTGGTGTAAGAAACTTATTATCATGATGTCCAGTGTGGGCGCGTCACTACTAGATTCTTACCAATCACTGTACAAGTAAGAAACACCCGACGTCCTCCAACAGTTCTTGACCTTTGACCAAATATATGCCAATGGTGACATCACCCATGTGTTTGTGAGTTGCTGTAATTTGTCCGTCGGCCATCTTGTGTTTTTTAAACCAGAAGAAACCACATTTAGAGGAGAAGGTGGAGCTGAGGAGGAGTGAGGGGTGGAGCTGACCTGCTCTCTACTCTATCCTGATTGGGTGGTACAGTCTGTCAATCACACACTAGGCAGGAAAACATTTACTGAGCTAATAAATCAAGGGAGAAGTAGGGACATTTTCCCATAGACTTCAATACAATCTGACTTCTTTAACAACCAGTGGAGTCGCCCCCTGATGGTCATTAGAGAGAATGAAGGGTTAAGGCTCTTCAGTGTTGACTTCACACTGCAATCACTTTACATAGCTTGTTAGCTTAGCTAAGACGTTAACTAGCAATTAGCCTTGATTAGTCTAAGGTTAACATTCCATCAAGACGGCCATGTTATTAAGGATTAAAGGTATGTAGATTTGAGGGCGTGTCCCCTTTGAGTGTCACGCTCAGCTCCACCTCTTTGCCCATTTTTGGATTAGCAGGAAGTTAGGGGCGGAGTCAGGTGATGCCGGTGGAGCAGCTGCGGGTGACGTCACAGAGGTGGCGTCCATCTTGATTGACGGTCTGTGGTGTTTACCTGTCCCTGCTCCTCTCTGACTCTCAGCCATCTGAGCTTTCTGCTTCTCCTCCTCCAGCTGCTTCTCCAGCGTTTCCATGGCGACTTTACACTGGTCTAGACGAGCCTGATGTTTAAAGAGAAGAGATGTTTCAGGTATGTGACAGACGACGAGTCGCCGCCTCCCAGGAGGTGAAATGAGGAGGAAGTAATAGATTACTTTTCTACCTGCAGGTCTTTGTTCTCCCTGCTGAGTCGAAGTCTCTCTGCCCTCTCCACATCCAGAGCCTGTCCCACCGCATCACCACGGAAACGCTCGTCGCTTAGCTCAGATGTCACAGCTGTAACCTGCACAGAGGGATCACAGCATGAACAACGTGTGTGTGTGTGTGTGTGTGTGTGTATTTGTTGCAGCACAAACCTTGGTCTCCAGGCTGTCAGCGGTCTGCCTCAGCTCATTCCTCTCCTTCTCTGATTTCTCCAGGCGTCGTCTCAGAGCCGAAACCTCGTCCTGACAGAGAAGAGGAAGAGCGTCACAGCAGCTAACACGTCTTTGAAGTCACGTCTCACAACATTTGTGTTCTGATCTCATCTCTGACGGCGAGGAGAGTCCAACCTGTTGCTCGCAGACCTGGCAGCGGACACAGGCGCTGCACAGCTGACTGAACTCCCATCGCTCTCACTAACCAGTTGTCTGTTTATGTTCAGTGTTTATCTCCTGCAGCTCAGTCAGCCTGCGTCTAAAACATGCTTCATGCTTCAGAAGTCTCAAAAACAGCATCAGACACTGATGCATCATTGCATGATGAGATCATGAAGGGGGGGTGGCGTGCAGGAAAGAGTCCGGCCAGACGGGAATCAAACCACTGACCGTCTGCCTCCTAACCACACAGCTATCAGGTCGCTCCAAGCTGCTTCCTGTCTTTATGCTAAGCTAAGCTAAGTGCTATCAATTTTCACCAACAAACCCTGACCAAGAAACAGCATCAGTGTGTTTCTATTTTTACACTGTAAAACTGTGCTTTTAACTAAAACTAATTGTGTGTGTGAAGTCCCTGATTAGTGTGTGTGTGCGTGTGTGTGTGTGTGTGTGTGTGTGTGTGTGGGTGTGTGTGTGTGGGTGGGTGTGTGCACCTCTTTGGCCCTGAGCCTCTCGTTGTCCATGTTGACGTCGAGCAGAGGACGAACTCGGCAGAAAAGTTTCCACCAGCTCCACTTGGCCACGACCCTCAGAGCGCGCAGGTTCCTCTGCAGACAGCTGACCGCCATCTGCTGCACCTGGACACACACACACACACATTTTACAAGTGATTTTTCAGGTTTTTAATTATTATATATCATTATAGCTGCAGAGACAGAGACGGGAAGGAGAGAGGGGGGTGAATCGGGCTCGAACCCAGACAGAAGTTTTTCTTATCAAACACAACTGATCCACTAAATCTGGCCTCGTTTCAAAATAAAATCATAAAATGAAACAGAAACAGGTTTAAACCCCAAAGTGATAAAATAAAAACACTTTAATGCCTTAATTCTGATGTCCAAATCCATGAAAAACATTTATCTACCTATAAAAGCACAGGTTCATTTATTGAACACTGAGCTGATAATCATCGAATCATTTCAGTCGTTTTTGATGCTGAAATGTTCAATATTAGTTTTAAATTAGTTTCAGCTTCTCATGTGACCATCTGTAAATAATGAAATAATCAGCAGATCAATCAGGGGAGGCATCGTTTCCCAGGAAAGGACGTGTTTGAAGGAGTCTTCCTCAGTCTTCGGATGCAGCCTCTGAAGGATGTGGCCCCTGGAATCGGGACACAGCTCTAGTCTGGTCTCGGATGGACCAGGAGCCCCTGAATGTCTCGTCAACAGATAACAACAAAGCCAACCGTACTCCTTCGCTGAGAGCTGATGAACCGACTGACCTTGAGTTTGCGGTATCTCTGGCGGGCCAGGTGTCCCATGCAGGCGGCCTGTAGATGGACCAACCAGCCGGTGACCTGCTGGTCCCTCTGCTGCTCCAGGTATCGCAGCACGCCGCGCTTCATAAACACCTGAGACACAGCAGGAAGAAGATCCCTGAGTCACCTCGGTCAGATTCACGCTCTGCCGTTGGATTAGAGGAGTTCAAACATGCTCTCACCCGGGTGGCGCCCACGACGACGCTCTTTTTATCCAGATCCAACTCGGCCAGCAACTCCTCCACCGCCTGAGACACGGGGAGGAAAACAACAACTCATTGATTCTGATCACAGACGTGGTGTTGGTGTGAGACGCTGCTGTGACGTGACCTCTGACCTTTCTCTCGTCGTGGCTGACGAACATGGAGGCGTAGCGTTTCATGATGGGAGGAGACAACGCCTGGAAGTGACACCTGAAGTCACTCAGGGTCATGTGCTCTGGATAACCTGCGACAGAGACAGAGATCCAGAGTTTAATCTGCCCTGGAGGTAGCAGGCGCTTTATGGGGATTGGATGTTGGTGCCACCTCTTCCCCCTCTCCTCCAGGACCAGAGGGTTTCCCACCAAAATGTCTAAATGTGGAGCTGGTCCCAGATCAGCACCACTGCTCTAACTTTAATCCTGTAATCTATTAAATTCAGGACTTGGTTCATTGGAAGTAACTTGTGTTTCCTCAGCATCTCTGAGCCAGTCCAGATAAAAATAGACAGAATTTATGTGGACGTAAACGGATAAATCTGCTCAGCTGGAGGAAAGTCTCACCCAGAGGTGGAGCGTGGGCGGGCGGCGCTTAACTCTGCTCCTCAGGTGAAGGAGTTTTATTTTGAGTTTGTTTTCTATGTGCGAAGATCTTATGAATATTCCTCAGTATTTAAAGGACAAGTCTGAGGTTTGTCTGGGAGTTTATTCATAGTAAACGTTTCAATTATTTCAAACGCCCAAACTCAGCAGGTTCCAGCAGCATACGTGTAAATGAATCATGATAAACTATATTCGGAATATAATAATAATAATTATGGCGCTATAATACAGTTGGAAGTAGATATTAGAGCATTTTCAGTATTTGTAATTGTATTTGTCAACACCTAAAACAATCAAGCATCAATCATATTTAACAGTTAAACAATAATAAATATAACCTCTTTCTTTATGATATAATTTAACTTTCACGTTAAATAATATATAAAGTATATTCATATACTATCTTCATTATCATCATCATAATTATTATTATTATTATTATTATTATTAACAGCCTATAATTAATATATAATATTATATGAAACACAAAATAAAACAGTAGGAAATCTATAAATAAATATATATATATTAATAAATAAATGTATGTGAAAGCTGAGCAGTTACGCAAATTATCAAATAATACACAGAATGTTTTTGATGGCACCTGAGGGACTCTTTACATCGTGTTGTGTTGTTAACCAGGTGTTGATTGTGCGTTCAGTGCCCTGGTGTGGATGTGCCCACCTGTGCGGTAGAGCTGCAGGGCCGACAGGATCTGTGTGGAGTGCAGCTGGACTCTCAGAGCCGGGACGTCAAAACTCCCACTGTCGTTCTTTGCGCTCACACACTGCAGGAACACGGGCTGGGCTCGACGAATCAGGTTCACCAGAGCGTCCTGCAGGGGGGGGGGCAGAGGGAGAGAGACACTGAGTCTGCTGAGACTTTGGAGACTCTCAGGTGATGTAAGCTCTGCACTCACAGCCTGTAGCTTCACTGCGATACACTGGGAGTGTCTGCGAATGGCGGCCATCCCCCCGCTGAAGGTTTTCCTGATGGTGCCGTTCCTCTGCAGAGAGCGCTGGCTGCCGCCCTGCAGACCCCCCAGACCTCGACACAGAGGGGGCAGAGAGATCCTGGGGGTAAACATGGCCTTCACCACCCCCCTGAGGAAGAGACGCAGCGATCAGACGACCCAGCAGCACTCACCAATACAAGTCCTCCACACTGTAAATCATAACTCTCTGGGTTCATCACTGCAGCAGAATCAGGGGGAAATGTCACAGTCACAGCTGCAGAACTTCCCTGACAATCTTCACATTTTTATATTTTCTTCAGTATCACAGTGACCCCACCTGTGTATCCATGGTAACGATGCAAACAACAAATGCTAACAGCTAGTTTGGCTAACCTCAACTGGTGCCAGTTCACAAATAAAGGCTTATTATGGGAACTGTAGGATTCAGATTTCCAAAATATGGGTTGTCCACATACATTTGGCCATTTTGTGTACTTCTAACAGACACTGTATGACTCACGCACACACACACACACTCACACAGAGGAGTTCTGGAGCAGACAGGTGGCGTTCAGAGCCGACGGGTTGTTCTGGATCAGACCGAACCACCCGGTCAGGTCGTAGCGAACTGGGTCACAGCTCATCAGGTGGTTGACCTCGCACTGCAGCGGCTGCTCGCACTGACGCACTGCAGGGACATACACACTGTGTGTTTAATAGAGCTCACAGACACACACAGACACACACACAGACACAGACACACACACACACACACACTGTGCCTTTTACCAGTGTTGCTGTAGTACTGGCAGACTCTCCCCAGGGCGCTGTTCTCACTGGCGGCTGGTGTCACCATCTCCTCATCCAGAACCCACAGCAGACCCCTGGGGTCTCCATCTGCCGCACGGACCTTAAACACACCACACACACACACCACACACACCACACACACACACACACACACACACACACACACACACACACACACACAGGATTACCACAAATGAATAACTCTCTCCTCTAATAACACTCTCCTCCCTGTCTCTCTCTCTCTCCCTGTCTTTCTCTCTCTCTTTCTCTCTCTCTCTCTCCCTCTCTCTCTCCCTCTCTTTCTCTCTCTCTGTCTCTCTCTGTCTCTCCCTGTCTCTCTCTCTCTCTCTCCCTGTCTCTCTCTCTCTCTCTCTCTCTTTCTCTCCCTGTCTCTCTTTCTCTCTCTCCTCCCTGTCTCTCTCTTTCTCTCCCTGTCTCTCTCTCTCTCCTCCCTGTCTCTCTCTCTCCCTGTCTCTCTCTCTCTCCCTGTCTCTCTCTCTACCTCTCTCTCTCTCTCTCCTCTCTCTCTCTCTCTCTCTCTCTCTCTGTCTCTCTCTCTCTCTGTCTCTCTCTCCCTCTCTCTCCTCCCTGTCTCTCTCTCTCTCCTCCCTGTCTCTCTCTCTCTCTCTGTCTCTCTCTCTCTCTCTCTCTCTCTCCCTCTCTCTCCTCCCTGTCTCTCTCTCTCTCTCCTCCCTGTCTCTCTCTCTCTCCTCCCTGTCTCTCTCTCTGTCCTTCCTGTACCTGTGGAGGCTGCTGGTCGATGGCTGACACCACCTCAGACGGGCTGATCTCTGGACACTCAAACTCCACTGGGATCTTCTCCTGTAACACAACAAACATTGTTGGATCAGTTCAAAGACTGAAGCTTGAATCAGGTGACCAGTGTGAGTGCAGACACTTGTTGTTACCTGTGTGTATCTGTCCAGTGTGTGTCTGAAGGTGTGTGTGTGGCAGTGCTCCAGCAGCCTCTCCTGCAGGTAGTTGTGGCAGAGTTCGGACCAACCGGCCGCTCGCTCCTCGGCCGAGTGTCTGGGGTTCCTGAGGCCGGGAGAGTCCACCACCATGACCGAGGCCAAGGTCAGCTGCTGCCCGCTCAGAGCCCTGCAGCAAAACACAGCCGTGTGTGTCTGTGTGAGCGCAGAGCCGCTGCGTGTGAGTCATGTCTCTGGTGTGTGTGTGTTGTGTACCTGTTGATGAGGGAGACGATGGTGATGAAGAGTTCTTCGTAGAGTCCTGCAGCCATTCCCTCCACACACTGAGCAGCCGTCAACCTGGGACCTGCTGGGACCACGACAAAGGTTCATCCTCTGAATCTCTGCATGATCACAGACGCTCATGGTCCCCAGCAGGTGAACCCTTTGTTTACAGAGCTACACAGAACAACTCAGAGTCCAGGATCGAATGTGTTTCAGTTAAAAGCTGTTGAATCCAACTGAAATACGTAAATACAGGTTAGACCTTTATTTTGAAAAATAGAATTGTATTTGACAGAAGTATTTAAAATAATTTTATTTAAATTGAATCATTTAATTCTTCTTTTCTTTCCACTGGTGTTTCGTATCTTGTCCTTGTCCCAGTGTGTGTGTGTGTGTGTGTGTGTGTGTGTGTGTGTGTGTGTGTGTGCGTGCGTCTCACCCTCCTCGGACTCGGGGGCGGGGCCCCTCTCTCTGCTGCCCCCGGTGGCTCTCTGCAGCAGCTGGCGGAGGTGGTGTTTGAAGACGGCGGTGTGGAGCTCCTCCCCCTCACAGCCCAGGACGCTGCTGGACGCCTGAGCGCTGTCGAAGTTCACAAACTGCCTCCTGCCCACTGGACAAAGGACACAGAGTCTGAGGGCGGGGGCATCACCATGGGGGGTGAAACACCATGTGATCTGGTCGAGGTGATTTCACCTGAGAGGTTCCTGTGCGTGTGTGAAGTGGGCGGAGTCCAGGTGGAAGCAGGTGATGTAGATTTGATGACAGGTGTTTGGTGCAGTTGTGTGTTTTCTGTGTGTGTGTGTGTCTCCCTGTTTTACTGTACTTGTGGGGTCTAGCAGCTTTGTGGGGACCCTGCTGGACCCCAAGAGTTTAAATGGCCGGGTGACGGTTTTAGGAGTTCGGCATTTAGTTTCCATGGTAACAGTTCGAGGGAATGCATTACGGCAATGGTCCCCTCATGTACAGTAAAACAAGGATGTGTGTTAACTTCGATACTGAAAAAAGCAGCTTTTAAAGAGAAAGAATGATAATTATAATAATATAAAACAATAACATGAAAATAACTGTGGGAAAGTGAATCTCCACAATTTATATGATTTATCTTTCATTACTGATTACCTCACTCAGCAGGAGGGAGCCGGCAGATGAATTTTATAAATTCATAAATGTGCTACCAGTAAAAATATTGTTATTAGAACAATTCAGTCAAAAATAAATTTAAAAAATCTGACTGAAATAACATTGTAAGTCCCGTAAGTTTTTCTTTTAATTTCTTTAGGTTTTGGGATAATAGGGTGTGTGTGTGTGTGTGTGTGTGTGTGTGTCTGTGTGTGTGTGTGTGTGTGTGTGTGGAGGGGACATTTCTATACTTAAGTGACTTGTCAGGACTTGGTTATAGGTGGAGTTGTGGTGGCTCAGGTCAGATTTAATATGTCGGGGGTTAGTGACACTGTGTGCGTGATGATGATGATGATGATGATGATGATGATGTTACCTTTACAGGCCCCGGCAGCTCCCAGATGGTAGATACCAGCCAGAACGTGCCATATTGCCTTCTGCTCACCGGCTGAGAAGCCGAGCGTCTCCATGGCCGTCAGCAGCTTAGTGAAGGCGACGGACGCTCGCTGCTTCTCCTCCACCTGAGGACACAGAGAGGGAGGAAAGGAGGGAGGGAAGGAGGGAGGGGAGGAGGGTCAGTCTCCTCTGTTTGTGAACATCAGTCATCAAAAAGGAGGAAGAACAGCTGAGTCACATCTCATCTCCCATCACTGTTCACAGTCTCTTCACTGTGAGATTTCACCTCCTCATCTATTTCTGTTCCTCGGTATCAAACACAAAGGAACATTACACTCTTCCTTCCTTCCTTCCTTCCTTCCTTCCTTGCTTTCTTTCTTTTTGTCTTTCTTTCTTGGTCATGGGAACATTACACACTCACCATGGCCTGAACGTCCCATCTATTTGACTGCAGGTCAGTGCTTCTTCCTTTATTTCTTTCTTTCTCAGACAGTTACAGCAGAATTATTAAAACTCTTAATGTTTCCATCTGCTCTTTTCTCTTCACACACACACACACACATACACACACACACACACACACACAGACACACACACACACACACACACACACACACACACACACACACACACACACACACTAACACACACACACACACACACACACACACACACTAACACACACACACACACACACACACACACACTGTGCTGCAGTCACTGTACCTTGGTGGGATGAACGATGCCGAAGGAGTTGGTCTCAGGAAGCTGGTGCAGCTGCAGCTCCGTCCTGATGAAGAACAAACAATCAGAGACAGGTCAGAGTGACATCATCATCATCATCATCATCATCAGCAGCAGCAGCAGCAGCAGCATCATGATGAAGTATCACAGTGAAAGTACTTAACTGTGCAGTAAACTGTCTCCTGTGACCAGGTGTCTCCAGGTGGAGCTGCTTTAACTACGTCATTATACACTTGGATAGTTTATTCTACTGGTTCCCAACCTTGGACTCGGGCCCCTCTAGAGGGTCACCAGATAAATCTGAGGGGTCGTCAGATGATTCACGGAGAATAATTTTATCACTTTGCACCTTGAACAGAATCAAATGAAAATGTGAGAAGCTTCCCTCCCTCTCTCTCTTTAAACGTGTCGAGGGCCAAACTGGAGACTTTCTTCAAGAATTAAAGCCAAAACTGTTGGGAACAACTGGTTCAATCTTCATGTGTTGTGATTTATTTGATATTTTAAGTGAATATATAAAAGTAGCACCTAAAAAATATTATTTCAGTGCAGTAGTAGTAAATCTCCTCATTACCTCATCTCTGTGCTGAGTCCAGCCAACATCTGAGAGAAGACCAGGAAGTTACTCTCTCCTGGGGTTTTCTGACAAACTCTCCATCTGTCCAGCATCATGGTCTGATGGAGCGACGGGCAGGAGAGGGTGAGTAACTCTGTAAGTAAACATGTTGGACTGTGTTTGTGTGTTTGCGTGTGCGTCGCGTACCTGCAGGTGTCCGGCAGCGGCCTGTCCGGCGTGGTTAAAGTCCAGCGAGAAGACGGTGGCAAATCGAGACGAGGCGTCGCTGTGCTGGGAGCTCACGCAGCCGAAGGACCTCAGGATGGTGAACATGGCCTGCACCCGCTCCACTGGGGACAGAAACAAAACCAATAAACCACCTGCAGAGCGTGGACACACGAGTCGTCCTCCATCCCGCCGCCGCGCTCACCGCTGATGTTGTTTCCTGTTGTACCGGCCTGTCTGAGGAGGGCGTGCGTGAAGGCTTGGCAGGCCGTGGTCTTTCCTGTCCCGCTGCGTCCCACCGCCAACACACTGTGGTCCCTCCTGGTTCCGACCATGGACACGTACACCCGTTTGACCAGCGCGGCCAGAGCGGGAGGAGCGTCCCACATGGACTCTCCTCGCCGAGACTTTGGCGTCTGGAACGAGAATGATTTAGAATGATGAAAGATGTTGATCAATGAGTTGATCTGGGAATTATATCGATAATCAAATGTTTATTTGAGTCAAATAATAGTAAAGTACTGATGTGTTTGATGTGTTTGACCCAACATCACAGTAAAAGTACTTCCTGTGATTAAAGTATCACAGCAGGTTCTGAAAATCAAATCAGTGAAGCCATCAGCACATTGATGGCGGACGCTGACCGTGGCTTGGTCTCACCTTGCTGTGGGCCTGTAATGGAGGCCAGAAGTTGACCAGGTTGGGTCCAGCGTGCGTGAGCGGCATGTTGGCCTTCGCTCGACTGGTCAGGGTCTGCAGAACTCCACATTCATTCACACTCTGCAGGTCACTCAGATCCTCACACAGATCCTGCTCCGACGGGTTACACTGTGGAGGGAGAGGGGCCGAGACACTGTGAGTCCAGGATTAAAGGGCCACTCCACGTATTTTATACAAGAGGGTTAGTTGATCAGGAATACTACAAAACCTGCGTCCTAACAATGTTAACAATGTCCAAATCGTGCAACAAACTGAGTAAGTGGAGGAATTGTTTAATGAAAAGATGTTGTTTGCATGATGGGAAAGTAAGAGCTAGTGTTGTTACAGTTTTTAAAGGTCCATATTTCACAACTTTCCAGTCTTTTATTTTGAGGTGTTGATCTCCATCGGAAAATATGTGGGTTTAAGAACCAAAAACCATCTCATTGTAGTTTTACATCTTCTCTCTCAGGCTGGTCAGTCAGCCAATCAGAAGAGGATCTGAGCCCCTCTTTGAGAATATGGACCTTTAACTTCTACCTTTAGACCGTATGGACCTTTAACATCTACCTTTAGACTGTATGGACCTTTAACATCTACCTTTAGACCGTATGGACCTTTAACATCTACCTTTAGACCGTATGGACCTTTAACATCTACCTTTAGACTGTATGGACCTTGTGGCAGACCTCAGACTTTATGGACAACACGACATGGAGTTGTTACCTTCTCAATTTCATACTGTGTGACATCATGCAGCGACCCATCTGTCTGCAGACGGACCCTCACTCGGCCTTCTGGGAGTTCAGGTGTGCCTTCATCGGGCTTCAGCTGAGTGGCTGCAATGAGAGAACGATTATCATCAGTACATCATCACCTGTCAAACACCAGGATCCTCAGTGACCCTCAGCGTGGCTCTGTGTACTCGTCTGTCTGAGCGAGCTTTAATCAGAATTCTCTGATCCCTGTATATTAAAGAGCAGGGTCAGGAGGTCAGGGGTCAGGGGTCAGGGGTCATGTAGGAATATGGATGTCTGATGGGATTAGTGCAGAGCAGTAAGTGGATGGATAAAATGAACAGATGGATCCAGAGCAGATCCAGGAACATATGGGCGGCAGCAGCATCGTGAGAGACACAGTGACTCTGTGTCTGATTTGTAACATGAGCTGAAGGAAACATCGCATCAGACTGGAGGATTAATACAGACTGTGTGTGGATTACTACAGACTCACACTGATCCACACACACATCACGGCCAAGTTAGAGAGACTGTGTTCACACCAGCAAGGAGAACAATCAGGTGATTAATTAGTTGACCGACAGAAAAATCAACACACAAATACTTTGATAATCGATTCATGGTTTGTGCTGCTTTTCTATCAGTTGTTAGACTTTACAGTTAAGTGTTAACTGTTTGTTTTCACTGGTCTGGGAGCTGCTGTTCTGAAGCCTCCAGTTTCACATCGTTTTAGTTCATAAGAGAGAAATAAAGTTAAAGCTGCATAGTGAGAGATAAGATCTTTGTTTTCTCACCGAGGGTGAAACCATCCTTCTGGACACACCACACAGTTCCAGCTTCGTACCACACATCCCTGACCTGAGACGAAGACACAACAGCAACACAACCTGTAACTTCAAGTGCTTTACATCAGACAATAGTACAACAGTCCAAATATAAACACATTATACTGAAGATTCTGGAATCATCATATTTTAATGTTAACCTTTATATAAATTAGATAAACAATGAATAGAGTTAATTGATTATCATTTAAATAATAATTTAGCAAATTTTTTTTTTTTTAGCTCGTCTTGCTAACACCTGACCAATCAGAGCTCCCCCTGCTGGATGCAGTCTGATGTATCTGGTTATGAGCCACAAACATTCGCTGCAGAACCAAATGTGGATTCATCCACCGCTGAAAGTAGTCCCTCAACAAACTATTTCCCCTTGTGTTTATTAAAAACACATTAAATACGATCAAATCTCCACAGTAAGTAAAGTTTTGCTTCAACTGTAAAACAGTTTGTTGCCCATTTTTACTGCATCTGTATTTTGTGTATTTTTTGTGTTAGCTTCCCAAACTTCACTGCACACTGTCTTGTGTAGCATTGAGGTTTGTTGTCACTTTGACTCGTTTGTTGTTGTCATTGCTTTGAATGAGAGTATTTGTAGAATTTGAGGAATTTATTTCATGGCACCGTCGAGTGGCAGATAAATGGGGAATATAACAAGTATCACATTTAGTTTTTAGGCTTTATGGAATAAGAACAACTGGAGTGATGCTGTTATAATGTATAACTGCTATTTGAACTTATTCAATGATTATAATTAAACTGTGAAAATGTAATTATTCCAGATATGATGACAGTAACACACTCACCTCTCTCCTGTTGTGCTCTGTTATACCTGTGTCTGCTTGCCTTCCCTCTGGCTCCTGCCTCTCCTCCGTCCCCTCCTCTTTCACCACCTCTTTCTTCACCTGCTTCACCTCCTCCATCCTCCTTTCCTCCTCCTTCTCCTGCTCAGCCCGTTGCGTCTTCTTGCTCTTCTTCTCTGACGTCGTCGTCTCCTGTTGCTGCTGCTTTGGCGGCTCCGGTGTCACATCCTGTCTGGTTTGCTGTTTGCCGTCGGGGTCAGGAGAGACTAAGTGCCTCTGAGACGAGGAGCTGCCGTCGGACTGAGCTGAGTTACATCCTTGTCTGCTGCTCATCAGCTGCTCGGCCCGAAGTGACATCTCGGCCTCGAGGATCGCAGGAGTCTGATCCGGGATGAGGAACTGTTGCACGAGGTCGTCACTAAGTTTGCTTGGCTGTGGATCGGGAATTAAGTCTCAGTATCATCCTTTAATGAAATAAACAAGAACCAACCAGCAACTGGTTAGCTTAGCTTAGCATAAAGACCAACACCTGCGGTCACTCTATCTCAGGTATTTAGAAAAACTGGAGTGTAAAAATGTGGTTTTAGCTTTCAGCTAATATGCTTATTGAAGATTAGATGTTGTTTGAGGAGAAAGAAGCTAAAAGACGATCACATGGTTTTATGGGGCTAATGGAAACATTAGCTTCTAAACAAGGTCGCTTAGCTTCTTTTACAGCTAATGCTCGAACATGAACACTATTTAACTTCTTTTACACCCGAGTAAATGAACAGAACAACATCGAATGTGGTGATTAAGTGAGATTTAGAGATTGATGTTTTGTTTCCTTTGGACGGAGCCAGGCTAGCTGTTTCTTTGCTAAGCTAAGCTAACAGTCTCCGGACTGTATTTCCCAAAACGTCAGACTCGATCTTTAAGGAGGTCAGACCCACTCACTGCTTTCTCCTCTTTGACCTCCGGCTCTTTGTGTTTGGTTTCCTTCTCTGAATCTCTGACCAGCTGTTTGAGGAAACCGCCCGGCAGCACCGACAGAGGCGGAGGAGGGACGGCCGTCGCCACCGGCTTGTTCTCCTCCTTTATCTGTGGTTTCATGGATGAATAGAGGTAGAATTAGACAGAAACATCAGCATCTGAACATACAGTACAGAACATTAGCTAAATACTGAATGCCGAGTATTTTAGATCCAAAAACTGCATTAAAAAACATAATGGTTCAGTTTTTGAGATATTTTTGCACTTTTTATTCACAATTCAAACAAAAATCCTAAATATTGACTCAATCACTGAGGCAGCGTAGGCACTGACAGACACATCAGTTTAGCACGAGGCTACACAGATTGTATTCAGATGAATATAAATAAATTATGAGTCAGTTCTTTTTTTTTGTCCAGGTTTTGAGATATTTGTCTCAGACTCCACGATGGAGATAAATGTAATTTAACTGTGATGGTCAGAAATTACATTAAACAAGACTAAGACTCCATGCTACTGTCTGACATTTAATTTTGATTTATTCAACCTTTATTTAAATCAGATCAATCCCATTGAGGTTAGCAACCTCTTTTTCAAGAGAGACGTGGCCTGGACGGCGACATCACAAGTTTCAGACAGAGACACAAATAAACAATATTGACACTAAAGTAAAAATCCACAGAAGCTCAAATAAACTAAGAGCAAAGACGATGACAAAGCACCTGTCAATAGTAAGAAAAAACTCACAGAGACGATTAGTAAAGAGTTATTATCTTAATAACTGAATTCACACACTGACATGACATGACAACACTGACATGCTGGTGCGAAGCAGGTAATTATATAATCATTAGTGCTAATTAGCTGCTGAAGCTGATGCCATTAATTTTACAGTTAATTGGTCAAAAATCTAAATAATGCAACAATTAAACTGTTGACCTTAATACGACTATAACATCCTGTCTAGAAACAGTGTCACTGATTTTCTAACTATCTACTATTGCTCCATAGACAACGTTAGCATTAGCTACATTAGCTACTAACCAGAGCTTCAGCCATTGTTGCGTTGGCAATAGAAGCTGTTATAATACATTTTCTGAGCAGCTAATCAGGGCAGCCTGGATGAAACAGGCCAGAGCTAGCTGGTTAGCATGCTAACTAAAGACATGAAATAGAAGCAAAACAAGGCGGTTGCATTCCTCCGCTCTTCGTGGAACGTTTCTTCTAGACTGGTAAGTAAAAGCTGCTATTGCTAATATTGGCTATGTAGCAGTAGCAAGACTTACAAATAGGTCCTTTAATCTTTTTTTTTAATCCTCTTTAGGAGACTCATGGCTTGAGAAAGTCACAAGTTTATTTTATAAACATCTAAACACCGTTTTTCAATAACCTCAACTGCAGTACTTTTGTTTTCTATTACCCACAGACAGACAGACAGACACCCCCATCCACTGATATCACTTGAAAAATTATGATCCAACCAATTTCATTACCCTCAAACGTATTTGGCAAATACATGAATCTCTAGGAGACAAGGGTCCAGATAGACGTCTCAAAACCTGGACATAAATCTATCTGTCTGGACAAATACCAACAGAGAAGATAATCGATAGAAATAGAATAGAAGTATTTTGTAATTTGGATAAAATAACAGGGAAGTAACAGCACATGGCTCAGGAGCAAAAAAGCAGATCAAGACTAACTCATCACAGTTTGAGTGGATTCTGCACATTCACTCCATGCACTTGTCAAGCTGAGAGCAATTAGGAGAAACTGATTAAAAGTGTGATTTGTCCACGATAACTGACTTTTAATATCACTGAGCACTGCTCAGCCTGAAACAGGCCAGGATCATCAGGACTGGTCTTCTACAGGACAGGAAGCAGGAGGGTTGTTGTCTTCCACTGTATTTCAGTGTAATTTTAAATGGTTTCCAGTGTGTGTGTGTGTGTGTCAGTTCGGTTTTATGAGGAAATGTGAGTCAGTGGCTGTGACGAGCATCATGAGGGGATGAAATGTGCCAAGCGGTGTGGTGGCCAGAGGCTTGACATTTAACTAATAGATATCACCTGCTGACACAATAGGGAATATCATAAAGGTCAGTGGGACAGCTGTTTCACATTCTTTGACAAGCCACAACATGAAATCCTGAGAAAACTTTGAGATGAACGAGCTGAGCAATGTTTAACTATAACACCAGGCTGCAAACTAAACTCAATTAATGGATCGTGTGGAGCTTGTTTCAGCATCCACTGCTGGTAATTCATCGCCAGTATCACTTTCCAGCTCACACGGTTATAAAAGTCTGGTCCTGATGCCAAATTTAGACCAGGATCCACACAAGAGTGCTTGAAAATGCTTTTATCAGGCTGCACAACGGATGAGTGACCGGAGGAGATGGTAAACCTGCACTGAAGGACACCACACCGTGAACTACAGCTGATCTGAGGTTCAACACAACAGGTTTTAGTCTCCAACTGTGGTGAGAGCTGTGTTCATATTCTCTTCAGATAAATGAGACTGTGCAGTAACTTTCATGTTAAGATCCATTTGAACATTTTCCATTATCATATAATTGTCACAGTTACAGTTTGTGCATTGATCAAAGAAAATACAATGTTAAACTGTATTATAAAACTTTTACTTATATATTAAATTTGTTTTATCAGTAAAGAGCACTTTACACAAGTAGTGTGGACTTATGAGGCTGGGATGGTCACTATTCAGCCAACGGACAAAAAGGAGCAAATCAGAAGAAGTCAGATTGTATTGAAGTCTATGGGAAAATGTCCCTACTTCTCCTTGATTTATTAGCTCAGTAAACGTTTTCCTAATGAGTTTATGGTCTCAGTCTCTAGTTTCAAGTCTTCAATACAACATGATGTTCATTTTTTAAATGATGATCCATTTAGAGGAAAATAGACCAGAAAGCAGGGGATGAATTAGGGGGCGTGGTTACTGTGTGATTGACAGACTGGACCACCCAATCAGGATAGAGTAGAGAGCAGGTCAGCTCCACCCCTCACTCCTCCTCAGCTCCACCTTCTCCTCCAACTATGGTTTCTTCTGGTTTAAAAAAAATCAAGATGGCCGACAGATGAATTACAAAGTGGAGGCTTCTGAGCAGCAGCTGACAGACGATGGTGACGTTATCGTTGACAGTGACAAACAACTGATTATCAAAATAGTTGTTGATTAATCTTCTATCGATCAACAAATCAATTAAATGATTGAACTACGTCGTTACCAGAGAAGATTTTACTTTAAAGGGACTATTCATAAGGTTCTTTCCTCCACGAATCAGGTGACGACCCCTCAGACTTATCTGCCGACCCTTTGGAGGGGCCCAACCCCTTGGTTGGGAACCAGTGGACTAAATGTATTTAAGTGTATATGAAACAGTATTTTTAAATGATTGCATTTGGACTTTTATGTAACTAAAGGATCTGAATCCTTCTTTCACCAGATTTGTTGTTATTCTCGATCACAGTTACTGATAATCAAATTCTGGAGCGAGAACTTATTGATCATACAAAAGCATTGAATATCAACACAAATGTCAGATTATGGTATAGGTGACATGTTGGTGCTTTAAAAAGCTCAAATATGCAGGATGACTAATGCACCAATCACAGCGGGCGACTTCACAGTGACATGTCGTGATGATTCAGGGTCCACGCACCATGTAATCAATGCTGCATCCTACTACACAACACAACACACGCACAGACACACACATGCAGGCAGGACTGTGCATGTTTCATTAACGCAGCATGCAGCAGCTCTGCACCTCCCTTCTGCTCCCACAGTTTTAAACGTGAGGACAGCGCCATGGCTGCACAGGGGGTGGGGGTGGAGGGCGGTTCAGGGATGTGGTGGTGGGGCAGTGAGGGTGGGGGGGGTCACACGGATGTCAGCCAGATGTGATCTCAGAGTGGCAGCGGCGGCGGCGACGTTGGTGGTGGTGGTGGTGGTGTGTGTGTGAGCGCAGACAGAGACACACAACCTGACAATGGAGAGAGACAGTAGAAAGTGAAGGAGGTGACGGGAGAAAAGGATGAACAGAGTCAGATCTGAAAAAAAAACCAAACATTTCATCCATCAGATCCAGTCAGATCCATCAGATCCAGTCAGTCAGGGTGGAGCTGAGTCGCCAAACAAACACACAACATCACACTAGTGCAGTTTTACATTATTTCACTGCCATTTGTTTCTGTTGAGGCGTCGTTATCTTTAAAGAAACTGTCTCTTGGACTTGTCTCATGATCCTCATGTGAGCTTTTTACCTGACAACACAACGTTGCACCGAGTCCTGACAACACAACGCTGAGAAACAAACACAGACACAATATTTTCACATGGTTCATAAAAGTCTGGTCCCGATGCCAGATTTACACCAGGGTCCACACAAGAGATGAAGATGCTTTTATCAGGCTGGACACAAGGTGAGGACGAGGATACTAGGTTCAGTACAAAGTTTTAAATTTGAAGGTAAAACTGTTTCCCTCAGGAGCTGGTGGAGACCAAACATGGAGCTAAAAGTGCATTTTAATAATCAAAATGTAACTGAAACCTGGATATTTTCCAAACTTGAACCAAAGTGCTTTTATTGTGGTGGTATTTACACATAAGAGTTTCCCTCATTTTTCATTCTGACTTAAACAACTTATTTTTGTATTTTTAATTTTCATATGGCACATACACAGAACAGGCTGCATTTACTGCATACGAGTATTGTTACTATTTATAAATTATTACAGTATTTCTATTTTTATCTTATTTAGATTCTGTTCTTATTTTTATTTTATTTCTTAATACACTTTCCCCTCGTGCTGCTGTGTCTTATCTTACCTCCTTAAACCTTTTAAATTGTTCCTGTAACGTTATTTGTCAGCTTTGTTAGGATCAGGGGGTTTTCTTTGATTTCAGGAAGTGAAAACCCTGAATCAACCCTTTGTTTCCAGCCAATTAAACAAATAACTACTGTTTTTCACTGGATTTGCCCCAGAAATCAATCAAACGCCTCCGGCTCTCATTAGAACTTGAACACGTTCCCCAACACGCTCTTTCAGACAGACGTGATTGTTATTACACGTTTTTTATGCTGTAATCTGATTATTAGATGATTTCTTTGCTCCCATTCGTGGGCTCTAGACAACACATCAGGCCACTGGTTGTCATTCGCTGTAAACAACTCCACAACTATTTTCTCCATGAGGAACTTTGCCAAACAGAACGACAGCACTTTTCTCTCAAATTGAGATGAGAAACAACCAAAAGAAACTGATTCTGAAATGATTCTGTTTTTAGCTGAAGTTAAATCCACCAGGTTTATATTTAAATTTCACCCTAAAGCTTTAAATATACCACAGCTCCTCAACGGCCAACGGTGCTTGTTTTAAACTCTGGGTCTCACACATGAACGAACACAGAGGAACAAAGACTTTTCCATAAAAAACGACCGACAACAATAAAAACCAATGATCCGGTGAAGCCACAGGCATCGGAGCTGCTGTTATATTCTGTGTGAAACCAATGTCAAATCACACCCGGGTTATTGTACCACACAGGCCTCGTCAGGCCTCAGACAAGTCACCTATAAATAAAACCTGGAGAATGTCGTCATTATAAACTCACACACACACACACACACAGCAGCATACCTTCAAAAAACAGTGAAGAAATGGCTGAAAGGTCCAGATGGTTAAATCCTCCGAGGCCAAACGAGTCCCACTGTCACACAAACACCACAACTCACACACACTGTGGGCAACACAGACTGAGTGGGGCAAGTAGCAATGAAGTCAGAAATAGAGCCCCCCCCCCCCACCCCCACCACACACACACAGATAAGCAACTGGATGAGGTTGACAGACGATTCCTCTATAAATATCTGCAGGCACATTGGGGAGGGAGGTGGGGGAGTAAGGGGGGGTCGACCCCGTTTGGAGACCTGGGTGATACTGAACGACTGAGGGGGAGAAGAAGAGGAGACATTAAACAGTTCGTCTCTCAGGTGAAGTTCGTGTTTACAACTAGACCTAAAACTTGTTTTCTCAAGGTGTGTGATGTAGGAGGGGGC
>CM076666.1:20857581-20886666 GCA_038496675.1 Rachycentron canadum
GTATGGACCTTTAACATCTACCTTTAGACCGTATGGACCTTTAACATCTACCTTTAGACAGTATGGACCTTTAACATCTACCTTTAGACTGTATGGACCTTTAACATCTACCTTTAGACAGTATGGACCTTTAAATAGGTTAATTGTGGAGTCACTGTCATTTATCAACAGACAACTAGTTTTTAAGTGGAAACTAAAAAGGTCATGAAAAATTCTGTTTCATGCATCAAATTGAACCTTTGCTAAATGTTAAATTCAAATCCTGCAGTAAATCCTGCCTCTGTCCATCCCATTCATATCTATAGGGGCAGAGTAACCATGACAACCAGCTCCAAGTACAACGACCACCTTTACTGTCTCTTTAAGAAACTTGTGTATTTGTTGCAGACAGAAAGTCATTTTGTTCAGACTGGATTAACATCAGGGGACTGGAGCTGCACCCTCCATCGTCCTCCATCTTTCTGCTCTCACATCACCAGGCAGCGCATATTTAGATTATTACTCCTGCATTAATGACCAGCGGCGTCTGGGGGAATGTAAACAAACGCTTTCTGTCTTTTATTCCTCTGCAGTGTCAGAGGATGATTAAGTGTTACTGAGGCCACATTAACGTTAATGGAGGAGGAAACTGTTGTTGCAGGAGCACAAAGGAAACCACAGCGACATGTAGCTTTGAATAGCTTTGTTTCAAACCAGCCTTTTGTTTCCTGGTCTGAAGCTGCACATGCAGCAAGATGATTAAAAGCCTCTGAATCAGGAAGGAGAATAAAATAAAACCTGTCACAGACGAAGTCTCCTTCAACCTTGATGCTTTCTGAGCAGCACCTTTGTGATGTTCTGTGCAGTTAGAGCTAGGATCTAGTTTCCTGTCTTTATTTGGAGGAAATCAACTCATCTGATTCACACTGCAGATTTTATAAGGTCTGACACCTCTAACATTTATCTCTGATCTGTGCTCTGGTGTCATTTTGAGTGAGAAAATGTATCACACAGAAAACCACAAACCAAAGTGAGAAGGTTGTTTTCACTGATCCTGTGGCTGATAAATAATATTTCTGTTATTAGTCCTCTCTAATGTCAGCTGACATTAAACAAACTGTTGACTGATGAAGCTACTTGAGGAGACAGTCACAAATTTTAGTAGAAACAGCTGCTTTAAGATTTTAGAGAGACTGGAATAAGGTCATTCAGCTGAAAGACAACAGACATTTGTTTATGTAATGAAGACACTGTAGTAATTACTACAGTGCCCCCCCCCCGTCAACATCCTCTGTTATTGGAGATGGACATCACTCAGCACCTGTTGGGTCACAGCAGGTGAGAAATGCGACGTACAGACGTGTTAGAGTGTTTTTACCTTGATGCCCTTCGTGTCCTCCTCATCAAAAGAGCCGATGTCGAAGGCGTCGGCGGCGTTCACCTCCCCCCTGGGAGGGATTAAAGGAGGGGAGTACTGGAAGGAGGGAGGGGGGAGGAGAAGCGGCAGAAAGAGAAACAGAGGAGGATAAAGGAGAAACAGGGGAGAGTGAGCAAAACAACAAGACTTCAGTCATACAGCAGTGCTTCCCTGAAGTGATGGGGTAACCATAGCAACTGTAACTGGAGTGGACTGATGACTGGTGGAGCTCCATCCATCCAATGAGCTGTGGCTCCACCTGATCTGCTGCTCAAATAAAACACATCCTCTCCCACATTACATCTGGAACAATCTAAGGCCTTTAACAGAGTCAGGTGTAAAATGTCTCCGTCTCCTCCTCCTCCTCCTCCTCATCATCATCGGAGGACACCATATTCTGGATGGACACTGTATCTACAAGAAGGATGTTATTTCCTGCCCGGGCTGATGCTCACACAAGTGTTACTTCCTGTTTTGTGACGATGAGGCCCTCTGTCTGGCATGGGGCTGTCATCAGACGTGTGTTCTTTAAAAGATGCAGATGCTGATTTGAAGTTGTGCAAATGAACAAATTATTTGTTTGAACTTCATTTTGTGAGAACGTTGACACATGATGTGTAAAGAGAAACAATGTTATTACAGAATAACCCCACCCAAGATAACTTTATTTATATTTATATTATTTAAACTTTTATTTCTGGTTTTATTCTCTTCCAAACATCTCCTCCTCCTCTCCTTCAGCATTTTATTTTATCTTTACTGTTTGATTCTTATTTGGTTTCAATTCCCTGTTTTTTTCCCCCATTATTTTATCTTAACTTTCCAGTCTTTGTTGTTTCCTCTGTGCAAATTGAAATTCATGAGATTCATGGCAGTGTGTCCTCACTTCCTGTTATTGTTGTGTTGTTGTTCACTTAGTGATATGTGTGTTTGAGTATGAGCACTTTGTGTTACACTGTGCTGTACAAATAACGACCTTACTTAGATCCATTAGTGAAAACAAGAGCAACAGACACCGATAGTGTTTTAGTGTTGCATCACATCAGTGTGTGTGTGTGTGTGTGTGTGTGTGTGTGTGTGTGTGTATTATCAGCCNTGTGTGTGTGTGTGTGTGTGTGTGTGTGTGTGTGTGTGTCAGGGAGCAGCTATCATTCTCAATCACTTCATGTCCTGATAAAACCCGTAGACCGACTCAGACACGGACGCCGTTTGCTGTGATTGACAGCTGCTGGAGGAGAGAGTGAGAAAAGTCTGAGGCTGAAATTCTCTTCACAGTTTGTCACCATCAACGTGTCTGTGCTCAAACACGTGAAGAAGAACAGGAGGTGGGTGAGAGCTGATGTGGCACTGGGTGGGCTCAATGGGCACCATTCATCCCAAATGTTGGATCTGACCAATGACATCACAGGGCTGAACTGTACTGTAACAAGCCCAGGACTGTTGTAGTATCTTCTACTTAAAGACATCTTATTTTGTTGAACTGTTCATAATCGTAATAATAACTATCTATGTAGACGCCAGGTGTAACCATAGCAACAGTGATGCGCTCTAAACAGTCAGTGTGTAAACCTGGACCTGGACTCTGGGTCTGTGAAGTGAAGTCAACGCTGAAGAGCCTTAAACCTTCATTCTCCCTAATGACCATCAGGGGGCGACTTCAATTGTATTGAAGTCTATGGGAAACGGCAGAAAGAAAGCAGCAATCGTCGACCCTTATTAAAAAGAGCTGTTTCTCTAGTTTCGGGAGAAAAAAAAACAACATGTCTCCAGCTGAAACCATCACAGAGCAATGACGCTTTAAAGACGACATGATTTTTGGAAGTTTATACACTTCCATGGGGTTAAAGATGCCAGGAGCTCAGATCCTGGGTCCCTGACTCCACCTGAGTTGGATGTGGTGACAAACCCGTTTGACCCAGGGGGTGTACTTTAACTTTCCACCCTGGCTGCTGGCTCTGTTTATCTAAGCTGGGTTTCTGTCATATGCTTCATCTCCTTGTGTCTTCCCATGACACGGCAGAGTAAACAGACGGCTGAGTGGTGAACGGCGGCAGTCGCAGACACACTGAAGGACAAACTGAAAACCTGCACAACAGAGACGTTCATCTCTGTCAAGCCTGTGCAGAACATCACTGACTAACAGGAGCATCTCTGCTCTCTAACTTGCGTTCATCAGGCATCCTCACAGTGTTTGCTCACACACAGTACAGTATGCACAGGGATATATACATCTGTGTGCATTTGGTATTAACTCTAAGTTAAACACAGGCTGAACCCATGTGCTCAGGGTTAAGTAAAGACTTGATGTGTTTGCACAGAGACTCCTTGCACTAGATGCATCTGCCATCGAATGTACCACTGACTTCTAGGCAACATGCAATCTACAGATGTCTTACCATGGTGAGTGTCATGCGGTCGATCTCATGTTTGTCTTTGGTCTTGTGCTGTCTGAAGGGACTGTGCCTAAACAGGAGAGAGCAGAGACACAGATGCTGAGGCTCGAGGTGTAGATGACTGGAAAAAAAGAGGGTGGGTGGGAAAGGGAGTGAGGTGAGGGAAAGAGAACAGATGAGCGAGAACAAGAGAAATCCTGAATACACACCGTTCAAAACTCCCCTTACTTCAACATCCAAATTGAAGCCATGTGCTCATCAATATTACATCACTATAAATGAAGCAGTGGTCAGTTAAACCGACCTACATCCTACTCACTAATTAGCCACCTGCAGGATGGAGAGCGCTTACATCTCTGCAGACATTTGGACAAAGCTGCAGCTACAGTGGCGTCTCATCTGCCTGTAAATGGCCTCACGTTATAGAAGTCGCCACTTCAGCCTCGTTCAGGAGTAAAAACTAAAACGTGTTTATCACAGTGAAGTGTTGTCATCAGCTCCTCCTCTCCACTGGTGGTACTTTAATTTCAATTACCCCCGTGCTACAGCGTTTCATAAAGTCAGGAGGCAGTTTGGAGCAAATTGTTCCTCTGGAAGCTGAGAAACGATCACAGCAGCTCAATTAGAAATTTCTAAAGGAGCTGGAGAATTTACAACAGATCCAGTTCTGATCTGAAAGGAACCCCCCCCCTCCATTGAGCTCTCCTTCAGAGGCCCACACATCAACCAACAAATTTATCAGAGAGAACAGCGTCTCCATCCACGATACAAAGAGCAGCGTGGTCCGCTCGGTGGAAGTGATCAAACGGCAGCTGGCAGCTTCCAAACAGCTTCTTCACTGAGTCCAACTCTGCAGCCGGACTTCGTGACATCAGGACTGAGGACCGGAGGGACACGTGAACGTGGTGGTCAGACTGAAAAACACAGAGACCCTGACAACCTGATCCAGGAAGGGACGAAACCTTCTGTCAGTTCTGAAGAACAGTGTGTTAAGTGATGTGATTGTGAATCAACCTATAGATAAATAACCAAATGATGTTTTTGAACAGATACCATCAGACATCACGTGAGGATCATTATCACTCCATTATCAGACAGCTGTTCCCTTTAGGAGCTGGTGGAGAACAAAAACGGAGCAAAAAGAGTGGGAACACAGGACTTCCTGCTGAATGTGACCATTGTCTGCTGCTGCAGCTAAGTCTCTTCACAGAGTTTTCTGGATTAAATTTCTCTTCATTTTAAATTAATTTCTGGTTTCTGATTGGACAGTAAATGTCTCTAAAATGACCATCTACACATTTTCTTCATTTCTCATTTCATCCAGGGTCGGGTCACCGCGGGATCAGACTAAGTAGTGAATTCAGAACCTAGATCATATGGTGTAACGTAGTGTGATGCCAAAATGAAAACGCTGCCACGAGGGATGGGTCATGATTTTCTTGCTCTTTGTTAGATGAGAGAAATCATCCATTTCTGTCGCTGTATTTTATGAGGAATGAGGCGCTGCAGTTTATCAAGTCCTGTTCGGTAGTGTTTTTGGCTTTAATAGTTTAATTGATCATTTGATTCTGTTGTGTATTGTAGTGATGTGTAATCAGATTATCACTGCATCCCTGAAGAACATGAGTTATCAAACTTCGAAGAATAATCGAATAGCTTGAAATGAATTTTGAATAGTATTCAGCTGGTCACTAGCCGCCACACATACATAACACCTTCAGAGTTTCTCTAGTGTTGTGAGCCCCCCCAGAATTAGGATGCGGTTGCTTTAGCTTAGCATAAAGACTTTTTGGCGGGAGGTGGACTAGCAGAGCCAGGCTGTGTTCAAAGTTTATTAGAGACATCTGCCAACACCCTGTTTGTTTAAACCACATGAAATACAACAGATAGAACAACTGTGGTTTTTTGGGCGTGTTACACCCTGCAAGCTCTTCTCATTGAACACCAGGCGTTGTGGTGACTGTGTGCTCTGCATTTCCTGGAGTCTGATACCGATATCTCTGCACAGAGATGGTGCTGGGAGGAGCTTTCAGTCTAAGATAAGCTAAGCTAAGCTAAGCTAACCATGCCCTGACTCTCAGAGAGTAAAAAGACTGTTGAGCCGCTCCTCTCCAGACCTGGAGGAGACGTCATTAAAGATAAACCTTGAGATTCAAGTCATTTCAACCTTTACAGAGAAATTATTCAACATTCGATTTGCTCTGAAATAGTTTCAGAGGATTCGAGTGTTGAAACGTGAAACCAACCTTTCACCAAAGACCAACACACTCTTCCTCTTTAAAGTGTTCAAACACACAGATCCAAACATCAATGGAAAGACACATCTCACACACACACACACACACACACACACTCCTCTCTTCTTCTGCTCAGACCTGGCAACCCTCACATACACACATCCCCCTTTTACCTGATTTCTGACCTACTGGGCCTAGACCTCTGGCATTTACACACTCCAGATCAAACAAACACACACACACACACACATGCACGCACGCACGCAGACACACACACACACAGAGGCTGGCACACAAACAAGATCAAACAGATGGCGAGCGGACGAGACACACGGAGAAAGGATTCAAAGGTTTACAGTGAGCGGCTGAAGAGGTTTGAAAGCAGACAGGAAGTCGGGACATGGTGGGAGTAAAGAGCACAGAGGAGAAAAAGAAGAAGAAGAAGAAAGGGGGGATGAGAGGAGGTGGAGTGTTTACCCTCGGAGCAGTTTGAAGAGCATGCAGCCTAAGGAGAACCAGTCGGCGCTGCTGTCATACGCCGTCCCCTTCTGGAGAACCTCTGGAGCCATGTAACCATGAGTACCGCTGCAGCAAAAACACACACCACAGCTTCACGTCAAACACGCTCATTACTTTTTAGAGCAGAATCACACACTGCAGGGCCATTTGGACAAGATTCATATCAGAGGAGGAGCAGCAGGGAGTTAAACTAGTTCCTCTGGTAATAGAAGCTGGAAAATTACAGACGCTGCTTCTGAGATGCACAAAGATTGGCTGCAGGAAACCATGTGACCTTCATCACAACGGGATGATGATCATTTTTATTATTGGTATTATTTGCTGTTAATTCCTTTCTTCCTAAGACTTTAAAACATCAGTTTGGATCAGAGCGGAGCTTTTAAGTCATGAATCAATCATAAAATATTTATTTTAATTTTATTTTCCTTTATTTTATCAGGAAGTTAGCAGCCATACAACTTATCATCACATATTAACATAAAGCATAAAACCACAGACTGTCCATTTAAGTGGACCTGGACTCTGGGTCTGTAGAGTGAAGCATGTTGACTGATTAATCATGAGTCACTGATCAGGTTTGAAAAATCCCTCTGATGTCTAAAACTCAGCTCTTTGTGTAATATTTTTCATCATGGAGTCACTTATCATTGTGTGATCAGTGATTTAAGTCCAGAGAGAGCAGGTTAACACAAATGGGTGCACTTACACACTGGCGTGGGGTTTCTTCTTGGAGAAGTCACAGGCCAGGCCGAGGTCGGAGATACGAACATGACCGTGTTCATCCAACAGGATATTAGCTGGCTGAGGGGGACACACACAGAGAGGGGGTGATACTGAAGGTGAGGGCAAGATAAGATCAGAAGTATTAGAAACAATATTGAAGACCTCACTGATTCACAACTTAAGTTACAAATTCCGCTCACCAGGAGAAAATTCAGTGTGGATACAATAAATGAAAGCCTCCTGTCCTGGTTATCCTCCACTGTTTGGCAAAAACTGTGACTCACTTACTCTCCTTTTCCCTCCAACACTCGGCCTCTGTATTATCTGCATTGTACTGCACTGTTTATTAAAGCCCTAAAACTGTTCCCTGACTTCCAGCAAAATATATCTATTATTATGGCAACCAGTCCAAACAGGAGGAATTGGAGGAAAAACAGAGGATGGCTGAAAAAGCAGCTGATATGAATCTAAGGTATCTGTGGAGGTGTTGTTCTGGATCAGTGGACTGAGGCACGGAGCACAGAACACAATCACTTGTCGTTTTCACTCTGTCAGAATTTTTTTTAACCTTCAGCAAGGCAGGAAAAAAGACTCGGCACAATGTGTTGAGGCAAATGCGTAGGAGCAGCATAATGTCAAACTTTCAAAATAAAGTAGATCTCCATCAGGCAACAATGAGGAGCCATCTTACATAGGAGGGGCTGCAGCCAATCGACTCTTCCCAGGCGGAGTGGAAGATAATAATATGTCCTTATAATTGTCCTCACAATTATATACTTCCTAAGTCTTTGTGCAAAAATGTACAATCGCAAAGGCGCTAAAGATCAACACAATGGGCTTCATCTGAATATATAAATGTAAACAGTGCATTTAAGATCAGGATTCAGAACTGGATAGGAACAGATGAGTGGACGAGGAGTGAACCAGTTTCACAGCCACAATGAAGAATCAACAAAGAGAATCATCAGATATACTAAGAATTCATTATTTAGTCTCTTCGGAGCCAGTAGAGTATGAATCCAATAAGATTCACAGATCTGTTCAACACCATAAAAACGAAAGGAGGAAAAGATGCAAATGAATTGTTTATATTGATCAACAACATGAGCGTGTCATGAAACAATAATCACTCTGATTATTTTATTGATTAATTAACAGACTACACTGAGCTCACAGCTCCAACATCCAGCTTGTGACGCCTAAAGGAACTTTCCACATCTGGGAATAACAACAACAAACATCTGGGAATAACAACAACTAAAAATATAATAATACATTTATATATATATATATAATATTATAAATCTGTAAATCTGTAGATTAATCAATAAAGACTATTTTTTCGACTTAGACTTTGTTGGGGACTATTTTCAGCGGCGGATGAATGTAGTGAGTATTTGAAGTAGCAGGACTGTGTGTGTGGATTAACTGGAGTGTGTGTGTTCATGGTGATGAAGGAACATGTGACACAGTGTCTCATTAGTTATTCATTAGTCTGATTCGTCTCTTGTTGACAATAAGAAAACACTGAATCTGACTGAAGTGTTTTCATTGAACACTGTGGGTTCAGAGTGGGGGTGTTTGGGGAGTGGGGGTGTTTGGGGGTGGGGGTGTTTGGGGAGTGGGGGTCTACCTTGAGGTCTCTGTAGACAACGAAGCGGTTGTGCATGTGCTCCAGACCCAGGATGATTTCAGCCGCATAGAAACGCATCTCTTTCTCACTGAAGACGCCGTGCTGAGACAGGTGGTAGTGCAGGTCGCCCCCTGAAAACACACACACACACACACACACACACACACACACACACACACACACACACACACACAGCGTCAGCATGACCTCATAACACCTCATACCTCAATCAATATCCATCAATTAGTTGTGGTAATCTTCTCGGGGGAGAAAATGAGAATTAATGGGGGGCCTTCTGTGACTCTTTCCTCTGCACCAACCGTCTCAGTCTCAGTCGTATTGACTGACTGTATTTATAGCACAACTGAAGCTTCTACAGCCTCACACTTTACACCATATGATGATGACTGTGTTGACTTTAAAAGGTTACTCAGGCTTCGATTGTGAGACGGTTTGGAAAAACTGAGTGCAACCTCTGATGGGGGCTCGAAAACAGGCCATTCCTTCAGTGAGGTGTGAGTTAAGGTGTTGGGGGGGTGGGCTGCTACAGGGCAGGTGGCTGTGGTGCAAAGCGTCATCACTGAGGTCAAAATCCCATCAACTCTTGATTCTCTGGGGGAGGGGTGACCTGACTGGTTGGAGACGGGCTGAGTAATCCTGACTGGGGCGGACGTTTAATCAGGGGCAGGTAAGGTGGCTGGGTGGGGGGGGCCCTCACCGTTCATGAGGTCCAGGATGAAGCAGAGCTTATCGGGGGTGTGGAAGGCGTACGTCATACACACGATGAACGGGCAATCCTGCAGAGACATGGAGAAATGATGACATTCAGCAGCAAAGTGTTGCTGAGTTTGTGTTTGTGTTAAATGAAAATACATAATATTAATTTAATAAAAATTGTATTTCTCAGGTATTTTATTTCTTTCTCTCTATTACCTGAAACAGATTATTGTTGTATCTAAAGTTTTAGGTTTTAATGACTATACATTTATAAAACATGTCACATATGGTTAGAAATATCATAATATTTTGATATAAGAGTCTGAAAGATGTCAGATTTTATACAGTAGGTTTTTTGATTCATCACAGGCCAGAAATGAAATCTTACAATATTTTGTGTTTGTCTTTTGATGGATAATCAGTCTGTGAAGTTAGCAGCATGTTAATCTGTTGAATAAATGTAGATCAGAGTGAAGTGCTGAACCCTCAGGTTGTGTATTTAACTCACCCCTGTGCTGACTAACGACAGCATGATTCTCTCATTGAGAGCTAGAGTCTCCCCCTGCTTCATCTTGATCCTCTTCTTGTCCAGACACTTCATAGCATACCTGACATGACAACAACAGACACAGTCACAGGATGATCAGTTTTCTCTTCCTGCTTGATTTCCCCCACATCATTGGCTGCTGGTGTAGTTTTTCTTACATCTTTCCTGTGTCGGCCTTCCTGCAGCCGTACACCTCCCCGAAGCCGCCTCTGCCGATGATCCGATGCACGCTGAAGTCGTTCATGGTCAGCTGGAGGAGGAGAGCAGCAGAGGCTTTTAGAGCTTGTTTGGTTCAGTTTGTCTGGTGCAGACAAAGCGACTGGATCAAGACCACTTGAAGAGGTGGATCTTGTTCCAGGTGAACTCAGCTGAAGGTCTCTTCATTTGTGGTGTGAATGTCAACCAGGATTGTGAGACGGTGAATTTAAGATTATAGTAGAAATTTAAAAGCTGAAGTTCTTTTACCAACTCTTTTCTGGTCTTTATCAGCAGATGAATTTGTCTTGGTGAAACCTAATAAGCTTTATCAACAGGTAATGAAGGTGTGTGAGGTTCATGACACCTAAATAAAATCAGTTAAACCCAGTGTAATCAGTCTAGTCCAGGTCGTCCTGATGAGATCACTGTAAACTGTTTGTTTTTTCCCTCAAGCTCATGAGCGTCCAACCTGTGTCCCTCTCTTTCTCCACCCTCTCCCCTCCCTCCCTTTGACGCTGTGGAGTCTGGGTCTGAGACCGTAATCCACTGAGCGCCTCCTGATCCTGCTCATCACCTCATCATCAATAATAAACGCTTTTACCGTTATTAGGGTTACACTGCTTATCTGTGCGGGGTCGGGGGGGGCACACAGTGATCTCAGATCTTGACTGTATCAGACCAGGTCAAGATCAAAACCCACTACATCCAGATTTGTCAAATCTGGACTAGATCAACAGGACGAGGATAAAATGTGAACAGTTACCATTCACACCATTATTGATGCTGTTATTGCTGCTACTCTCATTACTATTACTGCATGTGATCCTTTCCCCTTGTTGAGGTTTTTCCTCACCACTGTCACCATCGTGGTCTGAACTGTTGTGTCTCTGTAAATTATATTAGAAAGAGCAGATCGAGACCTGATATATTTGAAAAGTGCCTTGAGACGGTTTCTGCTGTTCTGTACAAATAAAAACTGAATTGACAAACATCTGCTGATGAAGACCACGATACACTCATGAAAGCTCTTTAAAATAAAAAGCCAGTGTATGGACCTTGATTTATTTGATCCATCTGTTGAACATGTGGACTGTTACCCATCATTTGGTAACCACGGCAACATAATACGCCCATCAGCTGTGGGTGTGTTAACACTGATACGGTGAGTGAAGTCGTGGACGGGCTCCCTCAGAGGACGACTGTAACAGACACAGTCGAAGCTGCTGTACTTCAGTTGTTACGCTCATTGAAAAGTCAGAGAAGTGCAGTGACTGTAAACTGTGACTGGAGCTTGGTTTTTCTGCACAGAAACACAAAGCTGGACTAAGCTGAGGTCAAATATTGACATGGTTTAATCTGGAAAATAGTCGCTCTCAACCTGCCTGTGACTGTTTTCACTCGTTTATAGACCTGTGACGTCTGCACAGCCTCCATTCAAGAATATTTAAATTTCTTCTTCAAACAACATCATCAGTGTTACTTAAAGGGCCACACAGTCTGAAGGTGGATGTTAAAGGGCCACACAGTCTGAAGGTGGATGTTAAAGGGCCACACAGTCTAAAGGCAGATGCATCCTTGCAGACTTTGGTTTCTCTGATTTACCTAAAATCTGCTATATTTTTTTTTGGGATCAGGCTCAGATCCTCTCCTCTGATTGGTTGACCGACCTGTTGTTACTAGAGCTCAGAGCTCAGCCTGAGAGGAGATGTAAAACTACACCAAGATGGTTTTTGGTTCTTAAAACCACAAATATATCTTCTGATGGAGATCAACACTTCAAAATAAAAGACTGATGAAGTTAAAATATGGACCTTTAATATTAAATATGGGACCATTAATATAAAATATGGACCTTTAAATTGGGACAAAACTTGTGCTGGGGCAGTTGCCTTGATATTGTCTGAGGGGAGGCCCTTTGAAAACCCCCAGTCTGGACCTATCTACAGGTGTGAAAGTGGCTTTAATAGCTTGTACTCACATGGATGTTGAGCTCCACGTTCTTCCACTGGCAGAAACGGGTAAATTTATCACTGAGGGAGAAGAAGAGAGGTGAGAAAACGTGAATATGCTGGTGATGTGTTGGGATAAATGGTAATTGCCTCCATCTCCTCCGTCTCACCTCTCGATGAACTTCTGGAAGATCTTCCCTCTCAAGCTGTCACAGATCTCCACTATGTATGGCTGCAGGGGGGACAGACACATAAACAGCAGCTCAGGCCCAGCATTTCTCCGGCGCCTCAGTAACTACGTGATAAAAATTCTTTACAAATGTACGAGAATAAATCTCCTGTGCATTGTTATGATGACTGCGCTGGACTCCTGTGGCGAGCCTCTGCTCAGTGTTGCGGGGCTCAGCCTTGTTAAAAGCCTCTGTTGCTTTTCTTTTGTCTAACAGAAACTGAACATTCATGTTCTTGCGTTTTGACGAGCTGAAGGAAATAGTGACAGGTTTGTGTAAGATCTTTGAGGGAAAATTCAGCCACTGGAGAAAATATTATATCCAGAATAAAAGCCATGTTGTACTTTAAAAGAGGAAATTGTTGATTAGATTTAGTGAAAGATTAGATTAGATTTACCGCTGAAAGAAGACATCTCCTTGGTTCTTTTTCTCTTTGCTGCCTTTTGGCAACTGATGCTCGTTTACAGCAGTATGAATGTGAAACTGTGGGCTTTAAAAACACTGCTGAAAACATAAATACATCCGTGGCCAATTACAGCACAGGAATAAAACACATGGTGTTGCTTTGAAGCGGAACAGAGACCAGCAGCAGAAATCAGCGGATCAACAACATAAAGAGAGATAAAGAAGCTGCTGTAGTAAATGTTAAAGCTCCGTTTAGAGGAAGGACGAGGAGACTTAAAGTCATTTCACTGCACTGGGATTTTTTTTCTGCTGTCGAATCAGTTTAAAGTCTTATTTCTGTGTCGATTTATTGTCTGACATAAAGAACTCTGAAGTGCCTTGTTATTAAAAAGCACCAGAAAAATCGACTTGCCTTGCAGAGAACAACCTCTTACAGTCTCAACACCAGCAATCAGACCCATCCCCTGCACTCCAGATACACCCCTGAAACAAACTGCATCTTCATCTGCTTTCGTTTTCTACGCCAAAATCTACAGACGCAACAATTTCAGACTGCTGGTTTACGAGTTTTGTTTTTTGTTTGTTTGCCTTTTGTGTGATTTGTTTATTGACATAGATTTTCTGTTTGCAGTTCACACAGCTCTCGACGGTGGCCCTGAGAGCTGAACACACAACAGACACACAAAACATCTTCATCAATGTGACAACACATGATCTGCATGTGTGTATTATGATACATGAGCTAAAACATGTATGATTGTACGTGTGTAATAACATGTATTACAGCACATGTATTGCAATGTAATACAATAACATATGAGATGTTTTATGTATATTATAGTAGATATATATACTATAATACAAGTGCTCTAAGACATAGTATGTATAATAGTTAATATAAGTAATAATAGTGTTATAACATATTATAAAACCATGTGCACGTCAATGCTTTTAACTTCAAACTCCACAAATCATTGAACAAGCTTTCATCACTGTGTCGTTCATCACTGTGGAGTCCGACCAAACACTCATGTTGTGAGTATTTTCGGTGCTTGTGTTGTCGAGCTGATGAAGATGTTTTCTGATTGTATTTTCTGAAGCTGTAGTGTGTTGAGCTCTCAGGGCCACCGTAGCTCTGGTCTTTTTTAAGAACAGAGCAGTTTTGGTTTTAATGAAAATGTAAAGTCAGTGGGAAACACTGACTGTGACTGAGCTGATAAAATCCACCCTGCACATGAATGTGTGTGTGTGTGTGTGTATGCGTGTGTAATTTACAAACTCCGGTCTGAGATTATCATCTGTGCTCGTCTCATTACATTGTTCCTGACTGTAACATCATCACCACAGAAGAAGCTCAGGTGTAAATAACACAAGCGATGGCTGCACTCAGTCACTGTATGTGTTGACAGGTCTTTTACCTGGAAGAGAGTTGGGGGAACCTGTTTCTTTGCCAAGTGACTCTGCACATGGTCGACCGCCTTCTTGGAGAATGGCTGAAATACACAGAAGGAAATGAAGGATCATAAAAAACAAGCAGCTTCACCAGTGATTTCACTTCTGCTTTTTTTTTTTTTCTGTACGTCCCCGAATCAATGTCACACGACCAGGACACCAGGCTGCTACCAACAAGGATGACTGATATCTGTGTGTGTGGGCGATGTGTTCAATGACTTCCTCCCCTCAGACGGCAGCACTAACTTTGCTTTACATACAAAACTGTTGCCCTGCAGGAGGACAAAAGCTGCATTGTGTGTTGTTTGTGGTGAGTTTGGATGGTGGACTCGTTCCAGACGCTATTGGGAGACAGTGCAGAGTTGTTTGGGAGGGGCGGGCACACACACACACACACACACACACACACACACACACACACACACACACACACACACACACACACACACACACACACACACACACACACACACACACACACACACACACACACACACACACCAAGGATTTCCCATGATTGCTCTATGTTCCAATACATTTAAAGTCTTAGTACATGACTCCTGTAGTTTAACCCTTTAGAGCCACATTCAGTCTTTTGTTTTTTCATCTTTGTTTTTCATTATAAAGTTGTCATTTTCAAAAATATCCCCAAGTCTCCACATCTCCAGACTCAGCTCAACCTCAGCTCATTATATCTGTGACTCAGTAAAGACTCTGTTCACTGTAACAGGGGATAGTAGCTCAGAGAACAAGAGGAAACTAAAAACACAGTGAATTTCTCCTTATTTTCTAGATAAAAACACTGTAAATACCTGGGAGCGACAGGTTAAATAGTAATGAAACACAAAGAAAGTGTTTTCTTATTGAAAGCCCTTAATGAAAGAGCTCCTATGATTGAATTGTGTGTTTTACAGTGTTGTTGCTCTTCAGTGTAACCGACCGTTAGCTAACAGTTAGCTAACAGTTAGCTAACAGTTAGCTGCTCTGGGCCTGAGCTAAATGTCTCCAGTTATCAGCCTGTTAATCACAGCATCACTGAGGCTGAAGACCAGGTCAGTTAAAGAGAATCAGCTGAAACCTTCGACACAACAGGAAGTGATAAGTTTTACTGTGATGTTGTGACCATGACTGAGACTTGTGGTGCATTTGATGACATCTGGACATCTGGACAGTGTGGTAGGCCCTGTTGTGAGGCACAAGCTCTGTATCCTGTGGTGGCAAATAGCTAGAAAGTTGGACAAGGTGCATGCCATGTTATTTTGAGAGCCTGGTTTGATTCCCAGTCGGCTCGACTCTTTCCTGATCTTTTCAGGGTCTTTTTAGGGTCCTTGGTCTTGTTTTATATCATTGTAAAGTGAATATCTTTAGGCTTTACACAGCCGCTCGGACCAAACGTATAATTTGATGACGTCATCTTGGAATGGGGAAACTGTGATGGACGTTTTTCACTATGTTCTGACATGTAGAGAAACAACAGCAGCAGCGTGTTTGTTCTTTTCATCGTGTCATAACCCTCGGTTTCATCTCGTGACCCACTGGACCCCCACCCCACCCCCACCCCCCACCAGGTGTTTGTTCTGTGTCCCGGTGTGCGCTCGGCCCAGAGTGCATTAGTGACGCAGTGTGGATCTGAGGGAGTCGTCCTCACATGTGAACAGGACAGGAGCTCCTTCATGATGTAGCCGTCGTAAATCTGCCGACTGCGGCTCAACCGCTCCTCCTCCGAGTCCAGCTTCTCGTAGTCCTTAATCTGAAACACACACACAAGGTCAACAAAACAAGGCAAAGCGCTTCCTGTGAGGCCTAAATCTGAACGAACAGGATTACAGGCCTAATCCCATGATGCCATTTAATCTCATTCACGAGCGGGACACTTGGGACTTACTTCTTCGTAGAACTTGAGCTGCGGCACGGCCTCATCGATCTCATTCATGCAGAAGTCCTTGAACAGCAGGAAGCCTGGAGGACACAGAGAGGAGGAGACACGGTGAGGAGAGACGACACAAACTACTCACTGTGTTGTTTTTCAAACTCACTACTGGTTCAACAGTGAGCTCGGTGCCAGAGATAAAATCCCAGAGTTCTGTAGGAGGAGCTGGCGCCGACAGTGGAGCTGCTGGTCCAACACTTTGGTCCAGACTCAAACACTTTGACAACTGTTGGACAGATTCCCACTGAAATCTGGTGGAGATCCAAGGTTCATATTCAAGGCGTTTTCACTGTCAGCCAAGGATGTGTGAACGTCTTCCTCATCATTTTCAAAATAAAAGCAAAGTTGCTCAAGAGAACAAATAAGAAACATTTAGTTAACTGGTATAAACTGATTTTTAAAACTGCTTTAAAAAAAAAGGAGATTGAATTATTTTATACCGTCAGACAAGTTCGACTTTAAAAGACACACACAACTGCAGAAGTGATGTCATCACACGCCGTTACAGACACACACACTAAAGGTAAAACTGATGTGTTGTCTCGTCTCCAGGTTGTTGCTCGTGTTGGTGTCAGAGCCTCCGTCAGACACATCAGGGATTTTCTGTTATTGAACCTCATTTCAGTGCTGCAGATCAATCTGTCACCATCACCAGGTGACAGGGTGAGCAGTGGTTAGCACTGTCGCCTCACGCCTCACTGGTTTGAATCCTGGGTCTGGGGCTTTTAGAGTTTTCATGTTCTCCCTGTGCCTGCGTAGGTTCCCTCCGAGCTCTAAACTGCCCGTGAGTGTGAATGGTTGTTTGTCTCGATATGTCAACCCTGTGATAGACTGGCGACCTTTCCAGGGTGTAACCTGCCCTCACCCTATGTCAGCTGAGATTGGCTCCAGTCCTGTGAGCACGAACGAGTGTTATGGATAATAGATGGATGGATGAAAAGCTGCACTGTTTTCAGTGGAAAAACACAAAGAAAAGTTTGATTTTCATTTTAAAAAGTTAACTGCAGTCCTGTGGAAAGACCCAACAAACTGGATGGAAAATTATTTTCTGACTAACACTGGTTAAATAGGTGTCGGAACATTTAAAGGTTTTAATGAAAATTTGATTAAAAAAAAAAAATGAATAAAAACGTATTAAAAAGAGAATAAAATAGTATTGAACTGATTGGTACAGACATCAATGAGCTCTGTCCCACCTCAGGTGTCAGTGTGTCCACGGGGACTAAATTAAACTGAAAACAGTCAGTGTGCAGTAAAAACACGTTGGAGGGTTATTTGCCATCTATTCTTCCACAGTTCAACACAAAGGAGCAAATCAAGAACGTTTGAAAACAACCTGCAGACGTTAGAAAAATTCAGAGCCAGCAAATAACTGGAATTATTGTTTAAAATTTTTATTCAATTATTTGATTATCAAAATAGTTGGTAATTATAATATAAATATAAAATAATGTGTCTACACATCTAGTTCTAGTTGCAGCCCACACACACACACACACACACACACACACACACACACGAAAGAAGAGCAGCCTTAATAACGGATTGAGGTTGTGTTGTTCTTATTAAGGCTGCTACAGTAGCTGACTCTGAACAGGAAAACACAAACACACACACACACACACACACACACACACACACACACACACACCATAATTACAGAAAATGGCACCAGGCATTATTGGCTGAAGATGACACACTTGGTGTCGCGCTCAAACGCACCAACAACGGATCAAAATCTCACCAACGTCTTATCAAATCCACAGTCATGAGACATTATCTGAGGAGGAGGAGGGGCACGGCTGGGGGGCAGGATTGGGGGGTAATATCACATCCACATTGCTTGCAGAGATGAGACGCGCCATTGCCATGGAAATTGCCTCCATGACGACCAGGCAGCATGTGGATGTGGAGACACGGGGGGAGACGAACAATAGATGGAGCTGGTGTCCACACTGATTCATGAAGACAGATCAAGAGGGTGGTGACAACAGACACAAGAGACACGTGTGCACAGGTTGCATGTGGCCGTCTGATGGGATCCTGCTCCTCTGTAGATTCACCCGATTAGCATCAGGTGTTAGCAGAAATAGCTGGCTAACAAGATCTTCCTCTCGCTCTAACCTTCCTGACTAACCTTCCAGGACATCGTGTCTCAAACAAAGTTGGCTCCAATCAAATGATTCCTCATGTCGTCATCAATCAAAAGTCAGAGAAAAGCTGCAACTAACGATTGTTTTCATTATCAATGAATCTGCCAGTTCTCTTGACGTGTAAAGATTCTGTGGATTCGGGGTCGATTGTGGTCGCAGCAGGTTGAGGAGGTCTAAAGCCGCCAGTTTGTAATTTTCGGCTATTTTGTTTTTTTAAACTAAAAGAAACCATATTTGGAGGAGAAGGTGGAGCTGAGGAGGAGTGAGGGGAGGAGCTGACCTGCTCTGTCCTCTATCCTGATTGGGTGGTACAGTCTGTCACTCACACTGTAGCCACGCCCCCTAATTCATCCCCTCCTTTCTGGTCTATTTTCCTCTAAATGGACCATCATTTAAAAAATGAACATCATGTTGTATTGAAGACTTGAAACTAGAGACTGAGACCATAAACTCATCAGGAAAACGTTTACTGAGCTAATAAATCAAGGAGAAGTAGGGACATTTTCCCATAGACTTCAATACAATCTGACTTCTTTAACAACCAGTGGAGTCGCCCCCTGATGGTCAGTAGAGAGAATGCAGAAAAATAATTATTCTGCTCAATTTAATAAAAAATTGAAAACATTCCTCAGTTTATTTTATGAGCATTTTTTTATCTTTTGTGACAGTAAATTCAACATTTTCAGCTGTTGGTGCAACAAACAGGCCTTTAGCTTCTTACTGTTTTCTGGCCTTTTTAAGACTAAACCATCAATAACGTGCTGATCAGGAGTCAGTTCAAGCAGAAGAGAGAGGTCTTAATGTGATCAAATGAGCTGATAAAACAGGAAATTACAAGCAAATTGTTTGAACAGGTTTGTGTTCGAGGCCTGAATTTATGATCATTCAGTTACAGAAATCAGACAAATAACGAAGAGAGAAACAAGCCTCTCTGCTTCTAAGAGGCAGCGTTTGCTTCGGTTTAGTGGCCTCACTGATTCAGCTCAGAGCAGACGCCATTTGTTTTCGGCCCTGGCATCCACTATCATCCATTCTCACGTCTTCCTTTCCTCGGCTTTATCTCTGCTCCAGACGTGACGCATCATTTCCCCTCCGCTGCAACGCCAGCACCGAGGCTCACATGCATCCACACATGGTGTATGTTCACAGCCGAGTGCACAGGGCATCCTTGTTTGCAGAATGGGTGCTACCGACAACCCCCCACCACCCCACCCACTCCCAAACACACACACAGACACACAAACAGGTTTTCAACAGCAAGGACTAAACGTGCCAGAGAGGTATTAAGAGAGAAGGACGGAGAGAAAACGACAGTTCTTACATCACCAAGACTCAAGGATTAACCTTAATCGCTGAGCACTTCAACACTGCCCAGCTAATTCAACAAATGGCCTCTTCCAGAGAAGACAGCCACACACACACACACACACACACACACACACACACACACACACACACACACACACACNACACACACACACACACACACACACACACACACACACACACACACACAGCTCAAATCAGACATGAGTTCCTCTGAGCTTTGTCTCATTAGTGAGATCACCTGAACTGTCTAAAAATACCGAACTGGCTTGTTCTGACAACTGCCTCTGTCTTCCATCATCAGGGGCAACAGTCGGCCTCATTGCCCTGAGCAGGTCAGAGCAGGAACCAGGGACCAGGTCTGACTTCAAACCAGAACCGGGGATCGTCTCCGACACTTCGGAACCTGATCAGTCAAGAAAATAACTGACAGGCTGATCGATAATGAAGATAATAAATAAATTCCAGCTTAAACTGCAGTGAATCAATGACAGTCTCATGAAAACAGAGCCATACGTCACAAACATAAGTAACCAATCGTGCTGACTTGTGGAGGACAGGGGCGGGGCTAATTGCACCTGAAACTTTGTCAGCACAAAGAGCAAGAGTTAGCATTAGCACAACTGCTAACACTGTGTCAGCCACTGCCAGTTACAAGCGAACAAACAAATAAAGATGCTAGCTATGTTAAGTGTTAGTGTCTGATTCTGGCCTCGACAGACTGGAGATGGAGCTGGACTCTGGTAGCGGCGTCAGACAGGAGGACACTAATTATTCAGACTTGCTTTTTACGCATTGTGTTTTTACTCCACTCCACTCATGTTAATTTTCCATTATAATTAGACTCATTTGTTTTATTTTATTATATTTATTTTATTTTTTTATATACTATATAATAAAATATTTTATAGCCCTAAATCATCTCTGTATGGCCCTGTTATTGTTTTTACTGCATGTGTGCATGCATGTTGTTTACACTTTAATTTGGTGCTATATAAATAAAGTATATATACACGTATCTGTGTGTCCAGAGGAAGTTTATACAAAACAAAATTGGTATTTGTATGAGGACGTATTTTTACATTATATGTTTACATCTTTTTTGTTTAGTCTATCTTATATATTGATATTTGTAAATAATTTTACTTCTAAACTTTGTTTTTTCTTGCTGGCAAGTTTCTGTTTTTGAGGGAGAATCTGTAACGTCACCTAATTTCTACCTGGGGATCAACAAAGTTTCAGATTCTGATTCAAATATGTCTGGAGGAAGTTTAACGTCTAATTATTCTCACACCAACACAGAGGTCAAGCTGCCGTGAACCGATTCAAACTGCTGACAAATGGTAGATTCAAAATTCTGTAAGAAGTTGATTTGATCCGCTGAAGGTGCCAATCCCCAGGAGAGCGAAGTCAAAACCTGTCCAACACTCATCTACACACTTCACTCATGTTTCATTTTGTGCCGTCTTATCACTTTCTGCCTGTTCCCTTCAGTGTTATCGTTCAGGAAGTACACACCTAACCAAGGTTTCACCATCATCACATGAGTCAGGGGTTGACTTCACTGTGTTGCATTATACATACGCTGACCTTTAACTGGGGGAAACGGAGCCAGCACAATGTGACACATATTCATTAAAGTACAACATCAGGATTAGCAAACAATTTTAAGTATTCTCCTGATCCCGCCGCTCTGTGCCTCTGTGCTCTGACAGGAAGCCGGGGCCACGGACGCTGAGATGAAACTGGAACCGTCTGGAACAAACAGGTTTACATCTTAAAGTCTGTCCAGACTCAGAACACAGAGTTAAGACTGAGGGAATTCAATAGATATAGAGCAGAGATATTGATTGTAGAGTATTTTGTTATAATTAACTGGTTTTTTGACATAAAAATTCTCAGAAATTCATCCTCAACTCCAAGTTAAAGTGAAACCAATGCTAAAGAGCCTTCATTCTCTCTAATGACCATCAGGGGGCGACTCCACTGGTTGTTAAAGAAGTCAGATTGTATTGAAGTCTATGGGAAAATGTCCCTACTTCTCCTTGATTTATTAGCTCAGTAAACGTTTTCCTAATGAGTTTATGGTCTCAGTCTCTAGTTTCAAGTCTTCAATACAACATGATGTTCATTTTTTAAATGATGGTCCATTTAGAGGAAAATAGACCATAAAACAGGGGATGAATTAGGGGGCGTGGCCACAGTGTGATTGACAGACTATGGAGTACAGAGATGGGTGACGTCACAGGGGGTCAACACTCTGTTAACTTTTTTGTTTTCTGTGCGATGATTCAAATGAGTAAATCATTATATTTGAGTCATCACCCCACAAAATGCCAAAATGAATGTGGGAGATAGCTGCTACATTAGCTTTTGCTTTCTACATCAATTACTATTGTGACACCAGGTGTCTCCTGACAGGAAGTTTAACAGTCAAACATATGAGCAAAAATACTCAATCATCAATTATCAAAACAGTTTCATTTCTGTTGGTTGACTAATTAATCAGCTAATTGTTTAACATGAAATAAAGTGTAACAGTAAATACTGGACAAGTTAATCTTGACTTTCACTAGACATTGGAAAACATGATGAAATGTTGGCAACAGGAGATCATCAACCTGCCATTATGCCAATGATAATGACATGGTATTGACCCTGGCAGGTATGAAGTTTTCCTGACTTTATCAGCATGTCACTGTTTGTAGAAGCAAAGGTTCAGAGCGGATGTCTCGTCCTGGAACAACTCTGACTCTCTACAGGGTTGAATATGTAAAACGCAGCCACAGCTGAAAACATGCTCAACTTGCTGTGCTAACTCAAGCAGCTTCATCAAATTACAGACACCTGGAGCTGAGAGGTGAGGATTCCTCCGCACACTCAACCAGGCACTGGTTATGGATTTACACACACTTAGATTAGGTACACACTAACAGGCTAACAGGACACACAGGACTGCAGGTCTGTTGGCTCAGTGTCATACAAACATCTTTTTCACTTCCACCTGCACATCCAAGCTGGCTCCACCTAAAGCCTCATTACCATCAGCCACTAAACGCTGGATGTAGGAGATGAAGTCACCAACAGACAGCAGATGTGTCAGCAACCTTCATATTTGTCAATATGAACTGGTTCAGACAAACAATTTAGGACAAACACAAAGACTCCCTGTCTGAGAGACACGTGAAGTCTGGAGAGATGGGGAGAACGGGGAGAAGGGAAAGTGGGCGACAAAGTGAAAAGTCAACCATGAAGCTAAGCCTGCAGTTCCTCTACAGTCCACTAGAGTCTGGTCCAGCACTGAGTCAGTCCACAGACTCCTGTTAGACCTGCAGCTCCTCTACAGTCCACTAGAGTCTGGTCCAGCAGTGAGTCAGTCCACAGACTCCTGTTAGACCTGCAGCTCCTCTACAGTCCACTAGAGTCTGGTCCAGCAGTGAGTCAGTCCACAGACTCCATGTTAAAATGTCCAACTACAGCAGGAATAAACATGTTTACAGCCTGGAACAGAAACTATTTGGTCTCTGTAGCTAATTTCCAGCTTCATGACAACAGTTTATATAACTCACTTGTTTACATTTTATTAAGGATTAAATTAATACAGATTTGATCTGATCATCATACAATCGTCAACATCATCTGCAGCTGTCTATGATTCTTTATGTCTTCTTTTTTCCTCCATATCTGATGCCGACTTTCTCCCTGTGTGTCAACAGTGAGGACGGAGCCATTTTGTTTGAACAAACATCCGAATCATCGCTGGACAGAAGTGACCTGTGTTACATCGTCACTTTGTGTTGAACAGTGAAACAAGCTGGAGGTGTGAGACACATTATATTAGAGCAGTGTTTCAACGACACCCCACGGTGTCATATGACTTATAGCTATTGACATTACTGCGCTGAGGAGGTGCACGGGCCACATGAGCACCGACTTATTATTCATCCAATATTAACATTGGCATTTGGAGTGGATTTTAATATTAACTGTAGTTTAAACTGACTGTGCTTCTTGATGGATAATAAAGTTAACTTATAATTAGGCAGCAGCACATTAACTTGTTGCTGTATAAATAAAACCATGCACATCATTCAGCTGCAGAGCTTGTTGACATTAATATAAAAAAAATATTTTGAAGGCTGCGTTACTTTATCATTGCGCAGTTACTGTAATATGCAGTTTGTAGTGTCCAGCAACTGACTGCAATCAGGCTGCTTTGATGTGAGGATGGTGTGAATCATGATGGATGAATAAAAGGGACAGACGTGAGAAGGACTGGAGGCGTGGACGGTCTGTTAACATACACATCCTGGCCTCTAGGAAAAAAAATGCTGCATTCTGGGTAAAAAAAAAAAAAAGAAAAAAAAATAGAGATGGTTTTTAGGTCTTTTCATTTATTGTCCCCCCTCCTCCCCCTTTTAAAGTCCTCTCTATTCCCCCTCTCCAATTCTCATCACCTATTTTATTCCTTCTTTAATCAATTTCATTTCTCCCCCGTCGACGAGCAAAATGCAGCAGTTCTGGTCGGGTTTCCATGGCAACCGCAGTTGCTAAGCAACACACAACTCTCCATCATCCATTCCAGAAGTCTGACAGATGGAGAGGGAGAATGCCAAGAGAAAGACGAGAGAGGGAGAGAAAGAGGGGAGGGGTGTTTGGAAAGAATGAAGAAGAAGAAATGGCTCAAGAATGAAAACAGAGGACGAGCTGTGCGGCAGAGAGGTGAGGATGATGCAATCAAAATAAAAGAAACACTTATCGGTGCGGCTCAGTCTCTGCCACCTCCGTTAGTTATTAGTTCACTGTGGTTTATTATTAAACTTAGTGTTTTATGAATGGCTTCATTCCTGCAACTGTGACTTCCTGGGTCGCTGACCCAGGATCAGACCTGATGATGTCATCACAAAATGGTTAACAATGGTTTCATAAATGTCCAGGAGGAGGTGGAGAGAGTTGCTGGAGAGAAGGATGTCTGGAAGCCTGCTGCCTCCATGACCCGACCCCGGATAAGAGGAAGAACACCAGTGGATGGATGGACCCAGAATTCTTACATTTCTGTCCAAAACCAAAACACTGGTGAAAGGTACCAAACTTTGTAGAGCTAACTCCCAATCATCTATGGGTTCGTCAGCGCAAGTGATCATCCTCCAGCCAATGAGGGCCGACGACCCTTCATGGCCACACAAATGAGGAAACTTCAAACTCTCTCTCTTTTAGTACACATTGGTAAAATGGCTGAATATCTCAAAGCAGTGGTGATTGTAAAAACCATATTTTTTTTTCTAAGTGTTCAAGGTGAAGTTGCGTCCAGTCTGCTGGCTATATTTAGAGTGTCCATTACATAATGGTCATCCTGTCTGACACTGATTTTGTCTGTGAACTTCACACTGAGGGATCCAGTCATAACCGGGCTACGGTCTGAATATGTAGATCTGATCAACATCTGATCTGTTTTCTTTAGCTTTGTGACGAGGTCTAAATAAAACAAAAAAAGGTCTCTGACTCTCGTCCCTCAGGACTGAGAGCAGCAGAGGTCGTGGACGGCCAAGGACAGTGAAGGGCACTCTCTCTTCCCAACCTTTTCCATCTCATGGCCCACTTCAAAATCTCAAAAATGCTGGCAGCCCACATCCGACCCAGTGACAATACAGAGGCCAAGTGATGCCTTATTTTTATTTTATTGAACTGAAAACAGAGGAAGTTCAGTTTTTCTTTTTGAGGAGAGATCACTGTTAATTCACCATCTTCCTTTAACTCTTCCTGTTGCTAACCAGCTCTCTGTGTTGGTTCTCCAGTGTTTGTCATAGATCAGCCTCTATGGTCCACAAGTAATGATTCTCAGACTCAGACCACAGAGCTACTGAGTCGTGTCGAGCTATGTGTTGTTTTCAATATTAAATGAGCTGATTTAATTGTGTGTTTTACAGTGTTGTTGTTCTTCAGTGTAACTGACTGCTTTATGTCACTTTCTGCTCACGTAGCTTCATCAGTCGACAAGTCAGAAATGATCAGCTGACATAAGGGAGGAAATGTGGTTAACAGTTAGCGAACAGATAGCTAACAGATAGCTAACAGTTATGATTGACCCAATTGTCTCCAGTTATCAGCCTGTTAACGATCAAACTCTGACAGACAGAATCACTGAGGCTGAAGACCAGGTCAGATAAAGAGAATCAGCTGAAACATCCGACACAACGGACGCGACAGGAAGAGACGAGTTCAGTGTTTATGAGGAGCAGGCCCAGTATAACAGGAAATACTTAGTTGAATGGTGAAGGTGCATGTCTCATTATTGTGTGGCCCCAGTTTGATTCCCACTCACCTAACTGTTTTTTTTTTCTTTGGTCTGAAAATGTTTGAGAAATACTGCCACAGATACATGGACTGCGATAACAATTGAGGACATGATGTGGTCCGACCAACAACAACATCAAAGCTCCTACTATTGGCTCATCACAGTGATGCACCCCAATACAACAAACTTGTGAGGCCTCGTGGCCCATTGGTCTAAACTGATTCATTTAAAGTGCTAACTTGTCCTTCTGGATCTATTCCAATTCAACTGCTTGTCGCTATAACATGATGACGTTAGAAAAACCACTCTCCTACAGAACTGACTAGCTAACACTGTACCTCTGCCTTAGATGATTAAGATGTCAGCAGCGCTGCAGTGTCTTCTTCCCGACCTTGGTTGTCATGACAGTCAACAAGACGCTCAAGGACAAAGCGTGTTATGAGGAATAAAATCAAAAGCATAGTCGCAGCCCAGCTCCCGACAACTGTTGATTGAAATCGACTTGTAATTCTCCAACACTTACAACCCTGCAAGTGAGGTGAAAAAGCTCCATGGGTGTGGGCTCAACAGCTTTCTGCAATAACAACTTGACACATCAGCATATTATTCATACTTTGGATGTGGCACAAGCACCAACATTTCTGAGACATACTCCACTAAAATAACAGGGTTTCCTGTCGGCAGAAGAAAAGATCGATTCTTGCTGCGGAGCCAGTCAGTGTACATCCAACATGACAGGTGTGTTGTGGTTTCTCAGTTTTATCTGAATCAAACCCACAGCTGCAGCATTTAAATGAGTTGAAGCACACAACAATAATAGAAGCAGACAGATTATTAAAGCATGAATGAGTCTGTGTGTCCTGTTGTAGCAGGAAAGGTGTTACATTGGAAATGTTACGCAAATTAATCAACTCAAATACCTCAAATGTGATTTAAAAGTGTCTCTAAAATGATGTTCACTGTTTATGTAGTTACTATATTGTAAAGTAACAGGTTTGTTTTGTGGTCAATGTATATTCTGCTGACTACATTCTGATAGGTCTGCTAGTCTCTGACCGGTCTCAACAAACTCCTCATCTGAGTCTGATTCTCTCTGATCTTTCACCTGTTGACCTGGAGCAAACAGGTGGGAGGTGGGCAGGGCTTAAGGCCAGATCCAGGTTTCTCAAACAGGAGTAGATGAGCTGAGCTGATAAGTTTTTATTTTAAAACACATCTGAAGAAAGTTAATAAAATATAATAAATGAACTGTGAAACAAAACTTCACACGAATCAGAACAGAATCTGGACCAATCAGACGGCTCCTGATGAGACCTAACAGGTACACAGAGCGTTTCAAAAACTCTGTCACATATCAACGAGTGGCAAAGTGCGATCTAAGACCAGAGATTTCCATCATGGCTGACACCTGAATCTCACAGACGAGCTTCAGGTCAGTTTTTATGAGAGAAAACGTTAAACTAAATATGAATCAGCTGGAAACTTCCATCCGTTATCTGTTGTTACTGGCGCATGCAAAGACTCAATATTTGCCATTCAAATGTGTTCTGCTCCCAGACTGTCAGAGCTTCTCTCACATCTCTGTTATTCTGCTAATGAAACGAGCACGAAAAGCCCGAGAACCAGTAATGAGAGAATATTCAGCTAACGGGCATCTTCCTGCACCGACCACAGGAGTGAGTCCCACCATTAAGACTCTACACATACCTGTAGGCAAATATATAAAATAATATAAACTTCCTAATGAAAATGAAATTTCACAAAAGCCTTGTAATTTTCCATACATGTATATGTCAGAGTAAAATTGAAAAATGAAAATGCAATAATCCAACTCACACTCGCACTGGTTCTAAGATGATTAAAATAAAAATGGAGAAGCAGTTTGACATTTAATTCTACTGTCGAGTCGATGATATTCAACTCAAATCTGAGAATTTAAATTAGCGCTGCACCGAAAAATCACCAAAAATCACAATATGGCCCCGTGGAAAATCCAATGAGTCTACTCATCGTATTCTATTCAGATGTACAGTGACTCAATGCTGCCCACTGGGCAGCACCAGTCAGTGGTCATATAATTATGTTGATGAAAACGCATCAGTCGTGATGATGAGAACACAATTTAAGGCTGAAAGCACCTGCTCAGCTCCAGTGAGACCCAGAGACCAACCGACTGTGACATCACAGAAAGTGAAGACGGCCACAACTGCCTGTTGATTACCTGGACTGTAAACGTCCCAGAGGCACCGGGGCACATTGATTGGCCCGATAACGAGTGTGTTCTGGGAGACAAGATAATGAGTCCTGAGAGTTGGACTTAATGACCAGGTAGCGGAGATGGGGGGTAAGAGTAACAGAAAACATCACCCAGTAGAAAAATGAATTGACGACTGTTTAGATGATGAGGATGATGAAGTCGCCTCGCTGTTTATTTTGCAGACTAATCAATCGCAGGAGAATTGAGACATTCCCTGTACACAGACCAGACATATACCAGGTCTAAGTTCACATTACAGCTGCAGTTAATCCAAATATAATCGAAATCGCTTTGTTTGGTACAAGACAACAATTGCATCAGTTTGAATTTTTTTTTTTTTTCAGTGAAAATAAAATGCAAAAATGACCATTTCAACTGAAATCATAAAATCTGTGAAAACAATCACCCTGTTCCACAGGGAAACAGCAATCTGGGAAAGGACTTTGTGATGATGTGTGTTTTTATCTTTAACGTTGATGTGATGCACTTATCTGACAAAGGTATTTTTCTTTCTTTGAGTCAATGTCGTTCATGTGCATGAAGCAAAATACTGTTACTATTAACTGACTTTTAAGCCCACATAAGTATATACACTTCATCACCTGGTCTTCAGAGCCTTGTTCTCCTGATGCTCTGAGCTGTTTGTTTCTCCTTCAACTAGAGAATCAGCTCTTTCTAACAAGCCCTGATTTGTCCTGTGTGACACTGACTTCAGTGATAAACTC